>JZKD02S1672826.1:1482013-1493190 GCA_000966675.3 Picea glauca | reverse complement strand
TCCGATGACCAATCCGCAAAAGGGAATTTGGTCCTTATACAATTACCGACATGATTAATCCACAATGGGGATTAATCCTAATAATAAAATAACAATAATAATAAGAATGCTCTTCGCAGTTACATTATTTTAACAAAATGTAAGTGAATTTCTGCAATTCTTCCCTTACTTGAATGGTTATAGTATTTTACTTGCATTTTGTTAATGAAATTTGCTGGAATAAACCCTAGGAAATAAGGACATGTTGGTGTCCTTATTTTAATTCCCTACTAGATTGTGCCAAGGAGCTATTTTACTTGTTGAATACATTGCTAGGGCCTTTCCATTGCAACACCCTACTATTTGTTCTTCTCTAAGCCGATTTTTCTTTGTCATTGAGCTAAAGGAGGAGGAAAACGTGCTAAGGCCTAGGGTTGCCTACACCTTAGTAAACCGTTTTCCCCTAGGGTTTGATGGTTGAAGCCTTGGCTTACCAACACCTCACCATCAAACTCCTCTTGTCTCTAGCCTTGCTATTATCATATTGTTCCTTCAACTCTTGCCACTATCTTTGACTCCATTTTCCCTATGAATGCACTAATCTAAGACCTTTATGCTTGAGTTCCTTGATCACAAACTTCAAACTTCAAAACCTTTGAACAATCACTAATACTTTCTAACCCTAACCTACTAACCCTATTGCTGCCATTATACATTTGATTTCTAATTATACTTTGCAGCACTTTATGCTTCTTTAAAGCAATTGAAAGATTGGCTAAAGCATAGTAGTCTTTGCTTCTAATGAATGTTGATATTGTGACATTGATGATAAATCGTTCTTGCTCATTGCGAAGCTTCTTTAAAAGCATTTATTGTGAACATATTGTGATCATTGCTGCTATACATCATTTGATTTGCTTCATCAATATTATCATTCAATTGCTTTATTTCAGAAAGTCTCCATTTATATGAAGTACTAACCAGCAAGTGATCTTGTGAATATATAGTTTCTTGTTGCTTTGTTGTGGGAAGGTACACTTCTAGTTATTATTATGTTTATCGGTTGTTTAGCTGAACTTTCTAATCGGTGGTGACTTGTAAGGGGGAAACCTTTACTTAGCCTCAAACCTTTGCCTTCTCAAAACCCCAGGTCACCGGGGACGTCTCCCCTAGGCCTACCACCCTAAATAGAAAGAGTTATCCTATTAAGGTGACAGTGATAGGATAGTCTCTCGTTGCGTCAGTTTGTCTTCTTTACCTTTCCTTTATCCTTCAAAATACAAACTGTGCGATAACATTTTGGCATCGTTGTCGGGGAACACTGAGTCAATTCTCCTCAAAAGATGACATTTTTCGGTAAGCCTTTCCTCAAGAGTCCTTATCATACAAAGCTTACCTGGTGACTCCACTAAGGGTGATTCCCTTATCTTTTTGGTAATTTCAAGAAAATTATCTTGCGACTCCACAATCCACAAGGAGGTACAATAACCCTCAATATTTCAGAAGAAAACCTCCCCAAAACTCTCCTGTAGTAAAATCACTTTTTGGAGGAAGTCTTCCTTTAAACACAATGTCTAGCACAGGAACTTAGACCAGCAATCCAAACCAAGCTAATAACCAAAGACAATGGTCATCCAATCTTTTCAAACCGCTAGACATGATAGCCATACCAGGCTACCCTAGGCAGATGCCACCCAAGTATGAGAAGTGGTTGCCTAAGTTCACTGGTAGTGATGCAATCAATGCTGAAGAGCATATGAGCAACTTTTGGGCGTTCTTCCAACTTCACCCCGTCAGTGATGATGCTAAAGATTTAGTCATGAAATTGTTCTTTGCTACCCTCCTTGATGCTTCAAGACGTTGGTACCATAGTCTTCCTAATGGCAGTATTAAAACCATGGATAAGTTAGAAGAAGCCTTTCTCAAAAGATGGAGTATCAAAGAAGACCCCAACATGCTTCTAACCAGGCTGAATACCCTTTGGAAACATGAAAATGAGACCATTAGAGAGTTCCACACTAGGTTTGAAACCCTATTGCAGAAGATCCCTGTGAGTCATCATCCAACCAATAATTTCCTTGTTTACATCTACACCAAAGCTTTTACTGGTCAACTAGGGTATCTCCTTAGGGATAAAAACCCCCAAACAATCCAAGAAGCTCAAGAATTAGCTACAAAGATTGAAGACAACCTCCACTCATCCAAGATCGAGCCTTTCTCAAACCCAAGGGCCAAAATGGACACCAAACCCAAGATAGTCCACAATGCTAAGCTTTCTTCAAATATTTGTGCCAGCTTGGCAAAGTTGCAAATGACCATGGATGGCATGATAAAAAACCAAGAACTAATAATGAATAGGATTGTCAACCTGGAAAGAGCCCAGAGCCAAGCACCAAGGGTCCCATACAAAGGCCAATTCCAAAAAGGGAACCAAGTTTATAGACCGAAGAATGATCAAGAGGTTCTAATTACTTTAGCTCCTACAAACATCGTGGATGAAAATCCTTGGTGTTTGCAGTGTAGTGAAGCACACTGTGAACATGAATGTCCCTACAACATTGGAGGCCATGACCAAGTAAACAATGTGGGCCATGTTATAGAAGGCCACCAGATTTGCCTAAATATCACTCCTGAGGAACATCGAGAGGGCATAAAAGAAGAAGCCAGGAAGGCTAGGATGGAAGTAATAAATAACTTAGACCAGGAATCAAAAGAGAAGTTGAAGAAACAAGAGTTTCAGGTGTATAGACAAAAGAAGCTAAACCAACCTATCTCTACTATTCCTGCAATAACCCAAATAAAACCTCCACCCTTGGACATTCTCCTTCCTAAAAACCCTCCCAAAACCGAAAGAGTGGATTTAAACTTTGACTTCAAAGGGGCACTATCCAAGATTCACGTGACCATCCCTCTGAGCGAAGTCATTAAGGTACCATCTGTTAAAGAAAGATTTGACAATTTCTTCAAGGGATCAGATGGACCAATGGAACCCCCTATCATGTTACAAGATGATCACTTTAGGGTCCAATATGATGAACACCTGCCCTTTTTCATGACCTTACTAATGAATAACAAGAGCCTCAACAATTGCATGCTGGATTCAGGGGTTGGTGCTAACATGATGTCTCTCAAAGTCATGCAACAAGTGGGCCTAAAAGTCACACGACCTTACAGGAATGTGTGTGGCTTTGAATCTAGAGCCATACCCACACATGGGATAATTGAGAATGTGGAAGTTTACCTTAAAGAATACCTTGAGAGAGTAATCCACATCAACATAGTAGTAGTAGACGTCCCAGATGTGTGGGGAATGTTGTTGTCTAGGAAATTTGTCTCAATGTTGGGGGGTACTCTTGATATGGACCTCACTTACGTGAATATACCTTTGAACAACGGAACAATAGGTCGTCTTTCGAACGTGCAAATGACCAGAACCCATGTGCAAGAAACCGGTGATCCCATCAAAGATGACAAAGCACATGAGCAAATCATGGAAAGTCTTCCTGAATTTTCTCCTAATGATATGACTTTTGCAACAAAGGAAAACTTTGATCAAATACAATGACCCAAGAGAGAAGAATACCAACAACTCCTAGACAAGTATAAAGACAAAGAAGTTGGGGCTGTAAAGTTACTAAAAAAGGGAGAAAGCGATATATTGATTCGGCCTTCCCAACAAAAAGTTTCCACAACAGAATCCCACCCTCCTCCCTCTGCACAATACACCAGGGTTGTTCAGGAAACAACCAATTTCAAAATCAGAGAGTACATGGAGGGGGACGTAGTATGGATGTGGGATGCCAAGAAAGGGGAGCCTACTAATGTCAAAGGGAGTACTCAATTTTGGCTTGGACCTTTCAGAGTTGGAAGAAAGTCAGTTGATGACTCCTATTACCTATCTACATTGGAAGGAAGAAGGCGCCCATTACCAGTCAATGGGCACCTCCTCAAGCCCCACCAAGGTGGGGGGACTTGACTTCACAGGTAAGTACGTAGGAATTTGCATTCATTGTATATACCATTTTCATTTCATACTAGAATAGTTTGCTTTCACATTTGTACATATGATTGCTTTCATTTTTTATATATATATGAGCTGGGGGTGATATCACCAACCCAAATGATTTCTAATAGCTTTATGTTGAGATCAAGCAAGTTACAGGTTATGCCAGAGATGTTGAGTTTCTCATGCGCTCTACAATGAGCACATGTCCCCGAGTTGGAGCCAGATGTTATCCCCAGTTTAGGGATAACTAAGGAGATTATGTCTCGAGGCCCACAGGTCCTAGACATGGAGTACCGAGAGCCAGATCGACTTGAGCATGGCCCTGCAGGGCCCATCTTTTCTTCCTTCAGCGCCTCGACTTTGTCAGCAACAGCAGCATCCATCACCTCGGCCTGGTCCTGTAGCAGAGGTGGATCTTGCTCCATGAGGTAATGAGTACGAGTATCATGGTATGTGTCATTCTGATCCTCAAAACCTTTGAATATGTGCATTTAATTCTTTTTGTTTCTAACGAGTGCTTGGATCTTATGCTTATCCACTTGACCATATCTAGGGGAATGATAGGATGCCCTAGTAAGCTTGTGCCCATAGGTTTTGAGTTTCCACTGGGGGGATTCATGAAAAGCGATCATCCGCTACCACCATACTTACCACTTTCCATCTTTCTCCCGCTCATCCATCCCATTTACACTGGTTCGAACATTGGGTTGGCCAAATATTTAAGGGTTGTACCTTACCTTGTGGGAAGAAGGGGCTAAAGGCCCAGAGGGTAAAAGCAGCTGGCAAAAGATAAAAGCCTAAAATAAAACCTCGAGATGCTTTGCCCAAGGATCCCTGAGAAAGCAGTAAAGGGCTTCTCAACAAGAAACAAAGGGACTCATAAAAAGTAATAAAACAAGACCAAGTCAGAGGATAGGGGTTCTCATCACGAGCCAGCCTATTAGGTCCATGGGCATCTATCTGTATGACACTACTAGCAGTTGGTTACCATGCCAGGGTAGTGGCTCTTGGTGGCATAGCCAAGAAAAAGGGGGTCTCATCACGAGCCAGCCTTCTCATTTTTGTGAAAGTGCTTGTGGGTAACATTGCTACCACTGGTCACCGCGCCAAGGCAATGTCCCCTGATTAGCTTCTTGAAAGAAAAAGATAAAAGGCATGAATGGGCTTGGAAGCATTTGCATCCATGACATGTGCAGCTCACCCTCTACAAAGGCACCCACAGGTAAGCCATGCATTTCCCTACTACCACTGCACCCATTGCCCAAACATCCCTTATCCACCTAATCCACTCACATGGCTTGGATTTGATTTCTCCTGGAAACATCCCACATCCAATGAGAATTAGCCCAATAGGACGCCCTGTCACTTCCTCCAAACTTGGCTTGCAGATTAGTATAATGTCTTTGAGCACTTGTCCGGGTGAAAGGGGTTTTATACACATGTTTAATAAACTTGATGATTAGATGCAATTGACATTGCTATGATCCCTGTGACTTATGAGCCCATGGAGGGCGTATTTGTTGATGTTTTAGGACCATACCTGATGGCAGGTACCCAGATGGGCAGGTACACATGGGGAGATGATTAGTTCGGACCTCCATGGGGCTGAAAGCCCACCAAATGGATGTTGAGACCCCATCAGGGGGCAGAGACAGATCAGAGGGTTTGCACCGAAGAAGAGGACGTTCCACCAGAGGCAGCCTAGCAGGCTTCTACCTAGGGGGTTTGTGCCCTTTCCACCAGGACGTTGGCCTTGGAAGGCCCATGACGTCACCCGAGACACTTTATGACGTCATCCAGTGCTATGGAGGTTTTTGGGAGGCAGTTGTGGCACGTGTGGCAACTTCCGGAAGCCCAAGGGGGCCTAACGTTTTTCTCCAAGAGGCCAACGTTGCCCTAAAAGGGGCTAACGTCACCCTAAAAGGGCGTGACGTCTTCGTTTATGCTTGATTTAGGGTTTTATCATGACATTTAATGTAAAACAATATTATTATGTATTTTTGGCCTTGTCGGCCTTTTGTGACCTAAAATTTAATTAAGGTCATTGGTATGGTACAAGTAAGAGAGCTAAAACTCTCTTTTATTTCAGGAAATTACTAGTGTGCACTTGTTGAAGGAGGCTTATTTTGGCTATTTTTGGCAATTTTCTTGGTGGAACGTTTACAACTAAGGTTTGGTTTGATGAATGCTTGGTAAATGTAAGTGAATTTCTGCAATCCTTCCCTTACTTGAATGGTTATAGTATTTTACTTGCATTTTGTTAATGAAATTTGCTAGAATAAACCCTAGGAAATAAGCACATGTTGGTGTCCTTATTTTAATTCCCTACTAGATTGTGCCAAGGAGCTATTTTTCTTGTTGAAGACATTGCTAGGGCCTTGCCATTGCAACACACTACCATTTGTTCTTCTCTAAGCCGATTTTTCTTTGTCATTGAGCGAAAGGAGGAGGAAAACGTGCTAAGGCCTAAGGTTGCCTACACCTTAGTAAATCGTTTTCCCCTAGGGTTTGATGGTTGAAGCCTTGGCTTACCAACACCTCACCATCAAACTCCTCTTGTCTTTAGCCTTGCTATTATCATATTGTTCCTTCAACTCTTGCCACTATCTTTGACTCCATTTTCCCTATGAATGCACTGATCTAAGACCTTTATGCTTGAGTTCCTTAATCACAAACTTCAAACTTCAAAACCTTTGAACAATCACTAATACTTTCTAACCCTAACCTACTAACCCTATTGTTGCCATTATCCATTTGATTTATAATTATACTTTGCACCACTTTATGCTTGTTTAAAGCAATTGAAAGATTGACTAAAGCATAGTAGTCTTTGCATCTAATAAATGTTGATATTGTGACATTGATGATAAATCGTTCTTGCTCATTGTGAAGCTTCTTTAAAAGCATTTATTGTGAAGTAACATTTTGTGATCATTGCTACTATACATCATTGATTTGCTTCATCAATATTATCATTCAATTGCTTTATTTTAGAAAGTCTCCATTTATATGAAGTACTAACCAGCAAGTGATCTTGTGAATATATAGTTTCTTGTTGCTTTGTTCCGGGCAGGTACACTTTTGGTTATTATTATCTTTATTGGCTGTTTAGCCGGACTTTCTGATCGGTGGTGACTTGTGAGGGGGAAACCTTTATTTAGCCTCAAACCTTTGCCTTCTCAAAACCCCAGGTCACCGGGGACATCTCCCCTAGGCCTACCACCCTAAATAGAAAGAGTTATCCTATTAAGGGGACAGTGATAGGATAGTCTCACGTTGCGTCAGTTTGTCTTTTTTACCTTTCCTTTATCCTTCAAAATACAAACTGTGTGATAACAGTACACAACCAAGGATCAATCCAAGCACCGAGCAAGGATTCCCTGGAACACATCCAGGGGCCCTAGAACACATCTAGGGACTTACATCATCAAACTGCTTGGTCCTTGACCAAGAACCCCAACAATACACTGGGGGGGCTCACTAAGGTCTTTTTCCATGGCTCTAATTGCTTGGTCCCAGACCAAGAACCCCAGGAGTGTACTGGGGGCCCTAGATCTCAGCTAGGGTCTTATGCCATCCTCCCAGAGAATGGCTCTTGCAGCTGCTTAATTTTAACAATAACGCAACTTTATAATATAAAGTCTCCCCTCCTAATACAAAACTCCCAAGTACTAAATATGATTGTATTTACTCTAACATAGCCTATTTGTATGGATCAAAAGTGTTGCATTTATTTTTCATCGAGCCTTTCATTGATACTATTTTATGTGATATTATTGCTATGGACTATTGTGATTTGCTCCTTGGCACATTGTACTAATGTGATCACAAGGCTTTTTACCACGACTACTGCAAAACTAGTTACACAAGGAAATAAGGTGTAAAAATTTGCGTCTTCCTTAGCCAATCCACAAATCTCCAACAATAAGGCAAGCCAATCCAAAAATCTCCAACAAAAAGGCAATCAAGCAACAAAGTCTTGCTCTTTATAACGTCAAAAACACTGAAGCATTGGTTTAAAAACTTAAGACTACAAGAGCCTTTTATTGACTCCATGACACACTTTGCTTTACATCAGTGTTTGGACTTCTTGGCATACAATAACCATTTTTCGTCAGCATTGTTCTTAGGTAGGGAGGACAACTAGTGGTTTACCATTTAGAGACTCTTTCATATGGTAGAGTATTTCATCCTTGGTCCAAGCTTTCTATATATTATGAGTCTACTTTTAGAAGATGCAAAGCTCCATACCAAGGCAACAAATAGTCATGGAAAGCGGACTATTACATAATTGGTTGGAAAGGGAGCTTGCCCTTTTTCGCATTTGTTTCCCCATTTTGAGTAGAAATTGTGGGCAATTTCCTCTAAGCAAAAAGGAAATGACAAGTACCAAGAATACTTTTACTCTATTTGTAGTAGATTTAGTCAGCACTAAATATTTTTAGTGCTCCTAATCTGAGATTTCCTTTTATTGATTTTTTTTAACTATTTTGAGGTTACCTCTCCAAATCCGTAACTTCCCTTGTGCACATATAACAATTCCACATGACGTATGGTGGTAACCTACTTTAGGATATGCCAATGCCCTTTAATGCATATATATCTCCTTTAATATCTTACAAATTCATGTTTCTTCTTATAGAGATCTTTACTCTTTTTTTTCAAGATTGCCCTTTAATAGATCGAAGATGCATTTACCATTCATTACTTTTGTTAAATGTTCTCTACCACAATGAAATGTTTCCTCTTTCTCCAGTGACAGGTTTAGGGAGCTTTGAGGCTCCTCCTATACACCCCTCTGACACATCCCTCCAGGGAGTCTTTGTCTTTTAGCTTTTGGCCTTGAGCAGTCCATACATCACTCCAGATTTCCTAACATGTTATTTTCTAGCTTTTAGATTTTAGATCTTAGATTAGATATGTGTTTCGCTTTTATAGGATTAGCCTTTGTGTTGATGTTTTGGTAGCTGTGGGAGGTATTTTCTGTTTAAATATTCGATGTGCTCGTTTTACCATAGATAATGTCACTATTGTCACCCATCCATAGGCACGCAGCCTCCCCCGAGCACCATAACCTTTGCTAGATAGAATGATTCTGGAAGCAGCACTATAATGGTATAACCAATAGATAAACCCTAGCTGCTAACTGCAACAACAACTCCAGACAAGTAGAGCGCTACTTCGCCAAGGGTAGTGCACAAGAGAGTCTCCATATCCACAGAACAAGAACCATACACAACTGCAGCAGCTACAGCTGTAGTACTCTCTCAAACGTGCACCATACTTAGTAAGAATATCACCAAGAGTTTCACCAAGCACCACCAAGAACCACCCTAGAAGATGTGCCTTCCTTGTATGCCACTGCAGCGCCAAACTTGCGCTAAATTGGATGAGAGTGAGTGTGGTGAGTGAACAAATGAGCTAAGACGTCCTCTATTATATTAATATGTCCATTGACTTTTCTAGCTGGGCCGACCTGAATTTCTGGTAATTATATTCTAATATTATTTATTCTGCTAGGCCGACTTGTCTTCTAAGGTTTTTACACATCTGTTTAGGGTTTCTCTTGCTTCCAGAATATTCTATTCTAGCCAAAGGTTACACATGGAGGTTAATACCTCTCGTAGCTACCATAATATCAGCATTCCCTCCTAGCTAGGGTGGTATTAACAAGTAGCATCAGCATAGCCACACAGGCTATCTCATGATCACGTAGATCAACTCATGAGCAACATCACCACTATTAGTATCATTTGATAGCATCAATTGCATCATCTCTTGAGGCCATACTCCATCTGAGTAATCGAGCATGATGTTGAATAAGTCACTCACTCAACAAAGTGATACAAGGACCATTCTTCTAATCTGGGCATACGTCCTAGAAGAATGATTGTCCCAACAAATGTTGAATGTCCTCAATGGCTCCAAGAACCATCCTCTTTCTGAATCATCTCTAAGTTGTATGATCATATCTAAGTTGTACTAGCATGATGCTTTGCATCATATCTAAGCTATACTAGCATGATGTGGAGTACCATCTACATCATCTCTAAGCCATACTAGCATGGTGTCAATGCACTATCTCTAAGTTGTACTCGCATGATGTAGATTAATGCATCTACATCATCTCACTATCCATCTAGCTGGCAATCACTTCAAACACTAGTGGTAATCTCCGTGTCAATTAGATAGTAGCATACAACTGCTACAATGCCATCCAATAGAACACAATTGTGTCTATCCATAATAGTACACAACTACTATCCAATGGTACACAACCACTCCTAGTAGCACACAACTACTAACCAATGACACACAGTCACTACCAGTGGAGCACATCCACCATAGTAGCATACACCTACTATCCAGAGACATACAGTCTCCACAACAATCAAATCATATCATCCGATATCATCCTGCATCAACAATGTCATCAGCTGCATCACCTCTAAGTCGTACTAGCATGATGTGAATGCATCATATCTAAGTTGTATTGGCATGATTTGGAATATCATCTACATCATCTCTAAGTTGTACTAGCATGCCATATCTAGCATGATGTCAATGCATCATATCTAAGTTGTACTCGCATGATGTAGATCAGTGTATCACTGTGTCATCTCTAAGTTGTATGATCATATCTAAGTCGTACTAGCATGACATATCTAGCATGATGCCAATGCATCATATCTAAGTTGTATGCCACATCTAAGATGTACTCGCATGATCATATCTAGCATGACACGAGCCCCCTGCATCATCTCTAAGTTGTATGGTCATCTCTAAGCCGTACTAGCATGACATATCTAGCATGATGTCAATACATCATATCTAAGTTGTACTCACATGGCCATATCTAGCATGATGCGGCTCACCAGCATCGTCTCTAAGCTGTACTAGCATGAACATAACTAGCATGATGTCAATACATCATATCTAAGTTGTATGTCCACCTCTAAGTTGTACTAGCACAATGCACCTCAGGCCACTGTATCATCCACAACTCCAACCATTTGTATCATATCTAAGTTGTACTAGCATGATGCAAGCATCATCTCTAAGTTGTATGACCATCTCTAAGTGTTAATATTATGGTAGCTGCGGGAGGTATTTACCTCCACGTGTGAACCTGACGAGAATAGAAGACTCTGGGAAGCAAGAGAAACCCTAATGAGTTGGCTAATAACCCTAG
>JZKD02S1672826.1:1446231-1477435 GCA_000966675.3 Picea glauca | reverse complement strand
CCGGGTAAATGGTATGTTTTTGTGCTCAAGTCCATTACCTGTAAATACCTCTCTAGCTAGGAGGGAGTGTTAATATTATGGTAGCTGCGAGAGGTATTTACCTCCATGTGTGAACTTGACGAGAATAGAAGACCCTGGGAAGCAAGAGAAACCCTAATGAGTTGGCTAATAACCCTAGAAGCCGTGTCGGCTCAAGAAGATAATTTATATTAGGTTATTAGCCTCCAAGAGAAGAAGTCAGCCAGAAATAATAATAATATACTGAACAGACACTTATCTAGAAGGAGAAGTCGACCCTAGCAAATCTGGCAGAACCAGTATAAATACAGGGCGCCAGTTCCCATTTGACAGCATCTCAGAATTGCAGTTTCCCAGTTGGTGCGCACTGCAGTTACAGTTTGGTGTGCACATGTGGAGGAGGGTTGCAGGTGCAGCTGCAGCAGCAGTTATTTTCAGTGTTGGCTTGGACTATTCATTGGCAAGGGTTTGGACTATCTGATCAGTCTTTTGTGATGCGCTACCCTTTGTTTAGCTATCTAGCCTAGGGTTTGCTTTCGAAAGAATTCTCAGTCAAGGTTAAGGTGCTCGGAGGGAGGCTTCGGCCTATGGTTGGGTGACGAAGGTATCGTCAATGGTAAAAACGAGCACACCATCTTCTATATTCTAACACTAAGTTGTACTAGCATGATACATATCTGCAACCCACTGACAGTCCATGATGCCACATATCAACACTCCCTCCCAACCAAGGAAGTCATCTCCTCCCTCTCAACCAAGGGATCAATCTCCACAAGTCCCAGCTTGCCCCTTAAGTATGCAAACTTTATCTTGGACAGAGGCTTCGTCAAAATATCAGTTGTCTGCTCATCGATGGAGATATACTGGAGAATCACTTCTCACCTCTGGACTTTATCACAGAGAAAGTAGTACTTGATCTCAATGTGCTTCAACTTGTCATGGAACACTGGGTTCTCTAAGAGCTTTACACAGCTCTGATTATCACAATATATCATAGTCAAATCCAACACCTGATCAAACAATCCATAAACTAGCTTGTGGAGCCACATTACTTCCGTACAAGCATTACAAGCCGCAATATACTATGCTTCTGTAGTGTTGAGTGCAACAGACTTTTGTTTCCTTCTAGCCCATGATATCATAGCATATCTCAAACATAAACATACACCAAAAGTACATTTTTTGTCATCTGCAATCCCTGCCCAATTTGAAATAGTAAATCCATGCAATTGTACATCACTGTTTGAAGCATATCTCAAACCATAGTCTCAAGATATCTTAAGATATGATTTGCAACTATCCAATGCTCATGTCTAGGTTCCACCTGGAACTGGCTCAACGTGTTCATAGCAAAGAAAATGTTTGGTCGGGTATTCACCAAATACATCAATGAGCCATTCAACTGCCAATACAGGGATGAGTCTACCGGATCAGAATCAGAGTCTCTCAACTTCCTCATATTTGTCACCATGGGAGTTTCCATGGATTTGCAATCCATCATCCCGAACTTCTAAAGAATCTTTACAACATACTTTTGTTGTCATAGGAAGATTTCACCATGCTTCTGCTATACTTCTAGTCCCAAATAATAGTGCATGAGACCAAGATCCTTCATATCGAATTCAGAGGCTAACTCCTTCTTACAATGAATAATGAGAGGCTGTGCACCAAGCTCTTAGAGCTTGCTTGAGTCCATACAAGGCCTTCTTCATACATGGGTTTCTCTCGGGTGTACCCCAAAACCTTGAGGTTGCTCTATGTATACTCAATTATTCCATTGAGCAAAGCGGTCTTTACATCCATCTGATGTAAACTCCAATCCACAGATGTTGCAAGAGATATGATGGCTCTAATAGAGGTGTATCTGGAAACTAGAGCAAATGTCTCATCATAGTCTTCTCCCTCCTGCTGGGAGAACCCTCTTGCCTTGTATTTATTGATACTCCCATCTACTGCATGCTTTATCTTGTAAACTCATTTACAGACTTTTCTTTAGGTCTATGTATGATTTCCCATACATCATTTTTCATGATGGATTGATATTCTTCCATCATAGATTCTTTTAGAATTAACTTGGTGAGATCCCCTGTCTCACAACTTGATGGAGTCATCTGCTCCATGTTTGCAACTGTCACTCTAGCTCCTTCTCATAGCTATCGCCTGTGACCTACCCAAAACAAGAACAACAAGAGCAAAAGTATTTCCAACAACATTTTCATAAGAACATATCTATGGTAACAAGGATCATAGAATTACCAAGGTGACCTGCTCGGGAACAAGAAATATCTCCTAGAGATGTTAGTTTATTTTGCAAACAAGTACAATAAGCATCTATATCCATAGTACTTACATACAACCAAGTATGCCTAGCAGTAATAGAACCTTTCAAAGATTGTTGTCACAACTATAGTGTTTGCTTGTACTATAGCAACTATCAACCTTGATATGTGCAAATTGAAACTTAACAATTTGATCAATCAAACCTAGAACCTAGAGCCTCAACTGCTTGCTCCTCTGAATGTATTGAATCCAAGATTACTGCTTGGACAAGGTCTATTGTACATTCTCTGCAAGACACACTCATGCTTTTGTTGGATGAGATAACATGAAAAGCATATACAAGTGCATACCTTTCAAATTTGCAACATCATTCAGCTTGTCTTCTAATCTGAAACTAGACACCATCTTGACAAGAAGAGGTTAGAAACTAAATAAAAAAGGTTCAATGATTAGAACAAGCTAGAAATCCTGAAATTTCAAATTTGACCACAAAATCAATTTGGACCAAAAGTCAACCTTTGACTTTGACTTTGACTTTGACCAAAAACTCAAACTTGACGTTTTTGCTTGTTGAGAGTACCAACAAGTGCATTAGGCTAAGGCGCACTAGAATATCCAGAAATCAGGTCTAACGCTTTACTTAAGGTGCCCAAAGAGTTGGATTAGGGTTTGTTGCAACTGCACAATCAGAAACCCTAGCTGCAGCTGCAACTGGTACCACAACGAGCTTAACAAAGACTGCAACACTACCTTCCAGTGGTTAGATTGTCCTAAAGGTGGTGTGGGCCCATAACCTATTGAAATATTCGATGTGCTCGTTTTACCATAGACAATATCACTATTGTCACCCAACCATAAGCACGCAGCCACCCCCGAGCACCATAACCTTTGCTAGATAGAATGATTTCAAAAGCAGCGCTATAACCAACAGATAAACCCTATCTGCTAACTGCAACAACAACTCAAGACAAGTAGAGCACTCCTTCTCCAAGGGTAGCGCACAAGAGAGTCTCCATATCCACAGAACAAGTACCATACACAACTGCAACAGTTGTAGCTGCACTACTCTCTCAAACTTGCGTCATACTTAGCAAGAATATCACCAAGAGTATCACCAGGAATATCACCAAGAGTTTCACCAAGCACCACCAAGAACTGCCCTAGAAGGTGCGCCTTCCTTGTATGCCACTGCAGCTCCAAAATTGTGCTACACTGGTTGAGTGAGAGTGGTGAGTGAACAAATGAGCCAAGACGTCCTCTATTTATATTAGTATGTCCATTGACTTTTCTGGTTGGGGCGACCTGACTTTCTGGTAATTATATTCTAATATTATTTATTCTACTAGGTTGACTTGTCTTCTAAGGTTTTTACACATTTGTTTAGGGTTTCTCTTGCTTCCGAAGTATTCTGTTCTTTTTTTTTAACAAGAACAGTTGGAGATATTAAAAAAGTTTTGTGTTGAAGCACATTACATAGAGGAAAAACAATGGCAATTCTTTGGACTGTGTCCATAGGGCTCTCTGAGAAGACTGTTGCATTCTAATGGTGAACTTAAAAATGCTCCAAAAAGAATTGTTGGGCTGCCATGTCAAAATGGCTACATATGGAGACAAAATGAACAAAAAATTACTAATCATCTATAGAAACCTGGTTAGAAATTGTGGGATGCTTCTGCAACTTCTTGGAGATTTGCTTGAATTGTTGTTGGAGGAGGAATTTCGTCTTCTAGATTGTGCTTTACTGGAGTCGACGTTGGGTCTAGAAGAGCCTAGTTTTGTTCATTGGCAGTTGTTGAATGGAAGGTTGAAGGAAGCCTTGAATCAATTGATTCGATTGAGTTTGCAAGGTGTTGAGGACAGTCGAGGGGATTTCCCAATTGTTGACTTAGGAGGTTGATATGCCTGGTGTTTCTATTAACTCCACAAAGAACAATCGTGAGCTCTAGGTTGTGTCTAAGTTCTTGTGATTGCAGCTAGTTCTGGAGATTTGCATTGTGGCGCTGAAGTTCTTGATTTTCCGTTTGGAGTTCCCGGAGTTGTGAATCCATTCTTTCCCCTAAGGTTCTTACTACAACTCTCAAATCCCAAATTTGGTCTCGAAGCTCCTCAGTAGCGTAGGAAGGACAAGTACAAGTAGCTCTGGATCTCCTCCACATGATGAAAAGGGGACGAAGGAGCACAAAAGCCTGAAACTCTTTGTTGAATTGCGAATGCATCTATGAGGGACAAAGACGATGCCTAATCCACAAATACGTTGAGGAGATACCATTTGCACACTTGAGAAGACATGTGATATGGGTTTCCCGCTGGCCAAAATGCTCGTCCATAAGGGATAACGCAAATGATGATGGCATGGAAGCAAGAGGAAGCAACATGGAGTGTTGGGGGGTTGCAGGGCATACGTGCAGAAGGTAAGAAATGAAACGGTGAGGCGCGTGGGAGAGAAGGGGAGGTACAAACAAGGAGCCACGAGGTCGAAGGAAGAACCACGCGTCAAAAGGCATGGAGTGCCAAATGTCCAAAGCATGAGGATGGTGGGGTGTGGAGAAGAGAGACAAGGTGGGGGAGTGAAGGGGTTGAGCTAGAAGGGAAGAGATGAGAATGGCGGAGCTGCTACAAGGAGAGAGACCCAGGCGAAAATGAGGAAATTGCCACTTTTGGGAGTTCTTATGGGAGCCACACATGGGATTCAATTTGGTTGATGAAGAGATGGCTTTGTTCCTTTTCTTTAGTTGATTTTGCTAGTTGGTTGGCTGCCAGATTTTGGGAGCGAAGAATATGAAAGAATTGGATCTTGTTGAATTGAGATTTCAGGGTTTTTATCCAAGAATGGAGACCGATGAGAGCTTGATTTGTGGATTTGTTAGTGCCAAGAAGTTCTTTAATAATTAGTTCAAAGTCTCCAAAAACGATTAGCTCATGAAGATTTATGGATCTTGCAAATCGAAGCCCCATGTAAACTACTAGGCTTTATACTTTATTATTGGTGGTGTTTCCCAGCCCCCAAGAGTATTCTAAAATATTTTGTCTATCAGAGTCTATGATGACTCCCCTAGCACCTACCGTCCCTATCGGAATCTAGCCAAAGGTTACACATGGAGATTAATACCTCTTGCAGCTACCATAATATCAACATTTTTCTCCTAGACAACTTTTCTTAGAGAAGAAGAAGATTCCAAGAAGTTAAAGGAAAACCATTGAACAGTTGAAGAACCCCCGGAAAAGAATAAAGTGAAATAGAAAAGAATAAAGTGAAATAGAAGACCACAGAAGAGAAGTCAGCCCACGGGAAATAACAATAAAGTGGAAATATAATTTCTAGTTAGAGAAGTCGGCCCAAAAAAATAATAAAGACCCAGAATAAGAAGTCGGCCCCAGACAAGCACCCAAATTAGTATAAATACAAGTTTGGGTCAGTTCACTTGTACAGTCAAATAGCTCTCTTTCTACAGTGCGCACTAGGCAATTGTAGCTACAGCTGCAGCAGTTTCTCTATTTTTGGTCTTTGGTTCTCTTAGAGAGTGTGCCCCACTTGGGGAAGGATATTCTTGGTGGCTCTTGGTGATTTCTCGTGTGCGCTATCTCTAGAGGAGTTGCGCTAAGGTTGTGTGGTGTTGCTTAATTGCTTCATGCCAGTTATCAGTTGCAGTTGCAATTGCAGTAGAAGTTACAATTGCAGTTGCAGTTACCAGTTACCAATGACGCCAGCTCTGTGGTGCCAGTTCTAGTGATGCGCCTATCTTGGTGCCAGCTTTGTGGTGTGCTATCTTGGTGCTAGTTCTATGGTGTTGATCAGTTGTCTACCCTTGCTAGGGTTTGACAAGAAGAAGAGATAAGTATTTGTTATCAGGGTTCTTTGTTGTTGGTTTTCTCTTGTGATTAGAGCTTGTTCATGGTTGTATTGGAATATTCTCTCTAAGAAAAGTTGGCTGGGTTTTTCTCCGAGTTTGGGGTTTTCCCAGGATAAATCTTTGTGTCTTCTTGTGCTTGTTTATCTACTGCTTATATATTTCAGTATATGATTATTGAATGTTAAAAGAAGATAAAAATTCTATGGTAAATCTAATGTTAACGAAACTAATCAAAATCTAACACTTTGCACTCCCACAATGTATTGATGTTATTGTACTTGGCACTCCCTTTGACATACTTCTGGTTATTTGTTAGACATTAATAAAAATTTCCTATCATATCTTATCTTATCTACAAACTTGTAATAAAATGTATCTATAAAGATGTTTGCCTAAGATATTTCTTGATGGAATCAATGCTTGTAATTTATAAAAAAAGAGGTGTTGTCCAGGATACTTCCTGATGGGATGGATGCTTGATTTTTGATAATAAAGATGCAATATCTAGGATATTTCCCAATGGGATCATGTACAGGGTACATTCCCACACCACCCCCCTCCGTCCTGCCTTTTACATTTTAGTTTTCATTTATATGAACATTTTGAGTCGAAAGAGCCATAGATTAGTGAGCCAAGACCATGTTTATTTTCTCTATGTGATGAATGTCAATGGTGCTAATGATGTGTGTTTTATCTATGTTGAAAAGCTTGGTGTTAGGCATGCTCGGTCCTGTCACTCAAGGCCCTAGTATAAAAAATAATCATTGGTAACCCCTTTACGAGTCTCAATAGGTTGCATTGCATGTTAACTTGATCTGCCTTGTATATATACGAGGGCATGATTCTTGCAGACCCTTGCATGATTATTTCATTTACAGTTGGTGCATTTCCCTTTCTTGGATTCTTATGCTGGTTTGCCCATTTTATAGTGTTCCTTGTTGAGTTTCAACATCAATTGTTTTCTGACATTTTTATGGAATCAAGATGGAATAGAGGGACTGGTTCTGGTCATAAAACCTCTTGTTAATGGGAATTGTTTATATATGTCAAACAGTGGTGTAGTTTTGGTGAATTGATAAGTTATGTTTTCTAGCAAAGAGTTGTGGAATATTTACTGAACTCAATAATCCATAATAAAATTGGTTACATACAGATTCCAGACATACAAATGTGATTGCTAGTGTCTAGGTTCGTAGCTTTGAGTTTGTTCATATATTGGTAATATTTAGTTCGGTAACTGAACTTCACCTTCCACAGAAATTGCGACTTAGAATTGAGGATCCCCCAAGGCGTAAGCATATGGTGTACCTGGGAGGTGCAGTTCTTGCTGGGCTAATGAAGGTATCTTAGATTGGGACATGTTCAGCTTGTTTCCACTTCCTGTGATTAATTTAACTGCACATTTAATTTCACTTGCAAAAATCATATGCAGGATGCACCTGAGTTTTGGATAAGCAAGCAGGAATACCAAGAGGAAGGAATTGAGTGTTTAAGAAAATGCGCTCAGGCATAATTGTAGACATCTTGTAATACTGGATAGGAGGCAGGGTCATAATTTTAGACAGTGCAACATAAAATGGGTATGATGTATCATTTTCAGCTGTCATCAAAGAAAAGTTTTGTTTCATATGTTTATAAAGGAGTCCACATATATGCAGTTCCATTAAACAATCATGGAACAACACTTAACAAAATTGGCCAAATTATTGCAGCATGTAAAATACTCTTTGATATAATATTGTCGGCATTATTCCTTATGTGTCAACTTTGGTGAATGGAAAAGAGGTCTCCATTGTGATTTTCCTAATAGGCTGCACTGTGCAGTTCTTCCACAGTTATGTATTCCCTGCAGTTTTTCATTCTTCAGAAGACCTGCTGTCCATTTTAGGTTTGAGTAACTGAATCCCTCTTCTAGGGGATCTATTTAAAAAGAAAAATGTTTTGTTTGAATAAAGTTTGGAACATTATTGTGAGAAATCATGAGGTATAGGATCTATAGTGAATTCTCCAACAAACCCAATCCAATAAGATAAACAAGCTGAAATATAGCAATGCCTTAATCAGAGAAGAAGATGAACCTATGAACAAGAGAAGCACAAGATATGGTACCGTTAGGAAAAAAAATGAATAAACTCACTTGCATAAGATGAACTTACAAATGAGGGAGGTGGTGTATTTATATCACTCCACTACGGTTAAGGCGTTATCCCCAAGGAGACTAGGCTGACTTTACCCTAAAATACAATTTAGTGTAATAATGGGTATAACAACCCACAAGTTGACCCATAAAGTACCTCAATTACCCACATGGTGGGTTGGCATGTATCCACAAGTGAAGATTAACCAATTACCAAAATATCTCAACAGCCCTCCTTAAGTTGAATAAGGGGCCACATAGACAACATTACATCCATAGATTATCATAGAATATCACCATACCACCCCCCATAAAGTTGAGTTAGGGTTATCAGAAGCCACATTAACCACAAAGAAAGCCTTTGTGATTGATATTTGGATTGATAATGCTAAAAAGGGTCATCAACAAGCAAATTCATATTTTTCATGTAGAGGAAGGCCAATTGGCCCGTGATGGGGGTGACTCTCACTGTTGAAAAGGTCAACAACACCAGTAAAAGTAGCAATAGCCCACTTGGACAAAGATGGTAATAATGTAGTAGCATCATTGTCATCATCCAACACCAGTAACTTTGCACACAATCTATCATCATTGAAATAGATATCACTGGAAGGAGAAGGATCACCATCGACTGAGGGCCCATCACTATGTTGCACATTTGGAGAGGTCCCATCACCATGTTGCACATATGGAGAGAGCTCATCACTATACTGCTCATCGGAAGAAGGCTCGTCACTAAACTACTTGTTAGAAGAAGTCTCATCACTAGGCTACATATTCTTGTTAAAAGAGGGAAGGTTGGAAGAGACATCCATAGTAGGAGAGGCACCAACTAAACAAGTAGGCCCATAATTCCTTGGAGATTGTTGAGAAGAAGAGCTTGAAAAGGTACCCGTGGGTGCACCAAGACTCGATAAAGATGTGGTAAGGTCGACAAGCTGAGAGTCATCAACAAGTAACTCTATTGAAGAAGAAGAGGCATGTTTTGTGGAGACATGTTGGTAATCATCAACAAAATCATCACTCGAAAGAAGTGATGGAAGAGATCTTGGTAGACCATGAAAAACAAATTCATCAAAGATAGCCTCATGTTGCTTAGTCACACGGTGAACAATGCGGTCAAATAGATGATACACCCCCCTGTTTTCGTCCTAATACACACTTGCAAACGTGAGCAAAGTCCAACGCACTTAGTGTGTCCTTGCAGGCACAATGCCTAGGTTCACAGTCCACACTGTCACCTTGACTGGAACCTCTTTCTTCTAGGCTTACTCCTAGGGAAGCCAAGGGGGGTAGACCCTAGTTACTAGATGTGATTTAACGTTTATGTTCTAGGAGTTGGTCTTAATTTGTTAAAGGTTTAGGGGAAAACTAACCTATGATGCTAAGGCAGCAAATGCAAAGTGCAAGATCAATAAAATGTCAAGCAAACCCTTCCCTAAGTCAACTAAGACTAGTGCCTATAGGTTGGGCAAGGGGTCAACTAAGTTTTGAGGGGGTTCAATTACAAAATATTACAAGTAAAACTAGATTACAACTATTCCACAACAAAGATACAATTACTTACACAAAGAATAAGAAATGCTACAAGGATACAAAATACAAATGAACAAGATTAAAGGTGCCAAAGTGTGAGATTTAAGAGATATTTAAAGTTAAAATCAATCACATAAGGCCAAGCATGCCCCAATAGCACTTACTCTATTGGACTGCTTTTCAATGGCAACCACTAAAGCACTCAAGATTCAACAAGATGATGCCTCCCCAATGGGATATTCAACTTCTTCTTGAATCACACCACAAGAGCATAAGATAAGAGATGTAAATACTTGGAAACTCAATGCTCAAGAAATATAACACTTAGATATTCAAACCACAAGATGCATAAGCGATTGATAAAAGTGAATGTACTTGCAAGATAGACTTCTAAACAACCATCAACAAATATGCCAAAGTAAAGATTGTCTAGGAGACTAAGTGGTCAGAAGTTGTTTAAAGATTAGATAAATTATATTTGCCCTCCCCTAACTAAGTGTTTGAACCTTAAACCTCCTACTCCTCCTCCTTCTATTGCCAAATGGTTGTCGGATGCTCAAGATAGTAAGGCAACGAGGTCCACCCTAGCTTTCACGGTCAGCCCTGCAGTAAGAGTACTTCCCAGAGAGGACACACCCCTGGTGCGCCACGAGACAATCCCCTGCCACTACCCTCCGTTGTTTTCCTCAAACCCGTTTTAGATGGTGAAGATGGTGGAATTAGGTTGTCCTAGTTGGTCTAAAATGTTATTATGACTTATGGGTAAGTCTTAAGGTGTGTAGTGAGTGTTTTAGATGACTTTTAAGTGCCCAAAAACAGTGATTTATGTTCAAAACTGAAACTGTTATGACAATCACAATGTGTATCGCAGATTATGAAATTGAAGACTAATACCACATCTAAAGCATGGATTGAAAGACGAAAGGATTAAAATCATTCACCATTCCATGTGTAAACTTGAAAGAAAGATGTGAAGTGAAGACAAGAACAGCTTGCCAATTATAACAGAAAATTACTTTAGATTCTATCACTTAGCCACACGAATTATCCTATAAGAAGCTTGCTGAAAATGGGAGTACTTGTTGAAAAGAAAAACTAAATCCTACACCATTCACATGCCCATGAGTACCTTTGCAAACTTAAATGAAAACTTGAAAGATTGAGAGATATGTTTGCCGAAGAGTAGATCACCACTTAAACATAGATATGTGTTGCATTTAGATGTGCTATTACTTAGACAATAGTGAAACTCAAAGCATGTAGATGAAACTATGCATCTAAAATTTGAACTGGGATTATCATGTGTGTGATATCTAACTCTAGAACATTTTAAACATGTATGCAATAGAAATCATTCACATATTACCATCCTAGCCATACGATATTGGGGGTTACTCTCCCAAGGTATAGGCAAGTTAACTTTAAACAAAACTTGAAATGTAAATGAGCAAACCACTCACAATGGCACAAGGTGGAGGCAAACCTATTAATGTTGTGCCAAAGAGGGTTGGAAAGAAAAACTTAAACAATTATTATTATGTTAGCCACACAACCTTGTCTTGTGTACAAGTGGGGCAAGAAATAAAAAATGTTTAAAGGAAATCTAAAATCTAGCCCAACGATTTTAGGGGGTTGGCCTAGCCAATCACTCTCTCAAGGTGTAGGCAACTAAAACTTGCTAAAAATGAAATACCCAAACGCAAAAAAATAAAAGAGAAGGCAAGTCTCAAGGGAACTTCACGAGGGCTTGCTACAATGCTAGAATATAAGGGAGATAGAAGAGAGAATGTTACCCAACTATTGAGGAAGCCTTTGAGGTGTTGTATGGGGGGATTCAAACAACATATCCCCTTGTTTCTGGTAAGAACCTGCAAAAACCAGCGAGCAAATGCTTGCTGGAAATGCTGCAAAATACAACAAAGTCAAGAAAAATTTATGTTTTTTACGTAGAAATTTTTCACATAAAATCTCCAAATGAAATGTAAAATTATTTGACCTATATAAGATGGTTAGCTAACTGAAATATATGATGAAATGAAACAGAAATATAGGACTAAACAAATTAGGAGTTTATGTAGAGCTTGAGGGAAGACTCCTTCTTGAGGCTTTCCCAACAATCCCTTGAAATGAACCTACAAAACTTAAGACAAATAGTGAAGCATAGAATAGATAATGTGTATGGATAAGCTAACTACTTGAAATACTTCTAAGAAACTAGCTACCCAACACAAATAAATCAGCAAGACTACTCTTTGTTAATCTACCCAAATAAACTATTTCATTCAAGATCTATTCAACACAAACCAAATGAACTCAAATACCACAATATCACCTCATGTGAAGAATGCAACTAGAATACTCTTGGTGATCCAAAAATCCTCCAAAGTTTTATTAATCCAAAGTGAGAGTATTGCAGCAACAAGTTGCTCCAAGACTCTCAAGAGCATATGAGTGCAATGGCAAGATGGCAAGAGCAAGAGAGTGGGGCAAAATTCCATTATAGTAACACTAGCTCAAAGAATGGTGAAGAAATGAGAGGAAGAGGGTTCTATTTATACCTTAAAAGGCAAAGTGAAAGCACTTGGATGGATGCCAAGTGTTGCAAACACAAGAATCTCAAGGAGGGGGCGCACCTCCTTAGGGTTTTGACTTGGATGAGTGAGGTGGATGAGTTAGGTGGAGCGTGGGACCAAGCAATGGTGATGTGGGAGGCTAGGAAGGGCGCACCTCATGAGGGAGGGGCCCACACATCATCCAAATGGCATTTCCTAAGGTTTGGGTGTGTGGGGAGCGCAAATCCCCCTAGGGGGCGTGAGGAAATGAGGGAATGGGCAAGTGAGGGGGTGTAAAAAGGCTTTAAGGTGGGTTGGGTAGGTTAGGGATGTGTTTTCTTGCCCTTTTCCATCTTTACATTTACCCATTAACTCATTTCTACAAAAATTACAATTTTGACTTAGCAATTAAAATTGTTGTTTTAACTGACTTTGACTCCAGGTGGACAAATGACTGGCAAAACTTGTCTGACTGAGCTGAAACTTGATCCATGGGAGTAGGGGGTGCCTTTCCATTTTATTTGAGCACAAATACCCCTATCAAAAGCCCAAAGACCTAGTTTTTACAATAATTGCTCAAAAATATTTAATTAATTAAATAATTAAAATCTCAACCTTAGGAAAATTAATTAAATTTAATTAATTAAAAAAAAAACTATCTAGACTCGACGAAATTCCGCAAAACTTTCTACACTATCTAACATGGTCATTTACATCATTCCTAAACAAGAGCTACCAAATGATGAGACCATTAGAACGATGTTCACCACTTTGGAGGAATTATTGCTAGTGAGGAAAAAACTCATGGGAAATCAACCAGGCTAAAAAGCCCAGTTGACAACTTGAGGATAAAAAACCCTTGGTGAAAAGAACTCTCCCAATGAAAACATCCCAAGGTACCTGACCTAACTATGATCCATGCAGACCTATTACATTATTAACCCACGCATGGGTGCGGAAATTTCGTTTACAAAATTTTGTGTTGGAGGCATAAAATGCCCAGTAGAACCAAATTGTCTTCAACATACTTGCATCTGATGATGCATATCTTCATGGCACATGGAGTTGACCCCCTAGTTGAATAGGCGGTCAACACCCCCCTAAACGACTCCTAGTGGCCAACCATAGTCTAGTGAGGATTATAGTGGACAAGTGATATAGTGCACCTACCATGAGGTAGGTAGACCCATGCAGCTAATCCAAAAATCCAGAAATGTGAAATAGAGGTCTTATGCCCATGTAAGTGCTCATAAGGAGGCATACCAAAGACAACACGAGTACTAGTTGTGTGGTTGATGATAAACATTGCATAGACAACCACTTCTCCTAGAAGGAAGGCTTCATATTCTAAGAGTGAAGCACATAATGTTTCATTTCGATGATAACCCTATTCTTCCACTAAACCATACCATTCAACAATATTTTTGAACTCCCAAAATTCGACAAATACCCCGTCCTTGGATTTAATGGTGTAGACCCATAAAAACTCAAAATAATCATCAATCAAGGTGAGGAAGTACTTGGCTCTCCCAAGAGAACAAGTGGCCATGGGACCACAAATGTCATTGTGTATTAACTCGAGGAGTTTAGATACCCCTCTTGAGTTTTCCTTTGGAAATAAATCTTAGTGATGCGTACCCACCACACATCCCATGTAAACATTGTTAGGAGTGTTGATCTATGGAAGACCTTCAACAAGGTGAAGATACTCATGTCCCTCAAGGATCCATCGTTGGTGTGACCTAGATGAATATGCCATAGCTTACTACCATAATCAACATTGGCCACCATTGCAATGAATTTGTTAGAATTCGAAGGTGGAGAAGACTTCCCCCGCATGTACATATGTTGGGATTCATCGTAATATGAAAATGCAACAACTTTGGAATTGTCATTGATGTCTTTAACCACCCATTTATCTGGCCAAAATTCCACCTTTTTGTTGGTGTGAAGTAATACGATAAATAGAGAGAAGTTTTGGTCCCACTCTAGGAACATGGGGAACATCTTTGTATTGAGAATTATCAATTTGAATAGTACCACAATGAGAGACTAGGAGAGTTGAGTCGTCATTGATAGCTATTGATTCATCTTTACAATTGATTGCTACAATTGAAGAGGAGATGTTGATGCTTCGTCATATGTCTAGTAGCCCCAGAATCTGGAATCCATCCTTGAGTAGAAGTGGAGGACCATAGATGTCCCTACAAGTATATTGACCTCTTTTATTTTGGAAATCTAGAAATGTCCCCTAGAGACTCATTCATACATGAAGAGGGAGTAGCCTTAGTGTGGGCATGCTCTACAGGTGTGGGCATGTTCAACTAAGTTTTTGAAGTTGACTTAATGTTGTATAAGATTAGAAAATACATCTTCCAAAGTAGGGGGAGCCAAGTTTGGAATAAAATGAAGAATGTTATTAAAAAATGATAGCAAAGTTTTTGAAGGCAGGAGAGGGGTTATTAAGAACAATATTGAAATATTTAGGGTTCATTTTACCTTTACCATCGCTTGTAAGAATGTTTTCTTTTAGATTCTTGAACATGGAAATGTACTCCTCAACAATATAAAAATCTGTGATTTTGAGGTTGAAGAGATTTGTTTCAAAACTATTGATTTGGTTGGTGTTCACTATGCCAAATAGGGTGTGGAAGGAATCTCAAACTTGTTTTTCACCTTATTGTTTGTGTGATGGACAAGATTAGATTCCACGTATAGAGTGATCAATCTAGGGGCCTCATCCTTCTTCAGACATACGAGATCATAGCTATCATCAATTGCAGTTGTAAGTGGCTTCTCCAAATACATCCATAGACCTTTACGATGAAGCAGAGTTTCCATCTGAACAACCCATGCATGATAGTTAACCTCATTGAGGTAGGAAAAAATCCATTTTCCATCTATAGATGTCAAAATACCAATGTAGATCTGCAGCAACTTGTGGTTGAGATAAGGAGAAAAAAGAGTGCATTTCCCTTAAGGAAGGGTCAAAACCGCAATAGCTTCCTCAATTGTTTCAAGAAACCAAGAAAAATTATCGACTAGGGGTCCATTAGTCAAGATAAGGGTAAAAAATCCTAAAAAATAGTTATTGTCCAAAAAATTGTTGAAATATTATAACTATGAAGAATATTCTACTTATTATTGAGTTATTATTAAATAGATCAATCCCCTTTTGTGGATTGATCATGTTGGGACTCATGTATGACCAAATCCCCTTTTGTGGATTGGTCAAACCCTAATTGTATGAGGCTAATTGAGAAGTCGACCCCTAGGGCTAATTAAAGTGGTTTTAGCCACTAAGTAAAGAAGTCGGCCCTGTTTGATGAAGAGACAACCCTAGCGCTCCTCAACTAGCATAAATAAGAGAGGCTAGCGCCTCATTCACTCACTCAAGTCACTCATCTAGTGCGCATGTTTGAAGGAAGTTGCAATTGTCGGAAGAAGGAAGAGAGAGGCACATTGCTCAGTCTTGGATATTCTCTAGTGTTTGGTTTTTTATCTTGGCATTGTATTGGCAATCTATATTAAGGAAGTTTTTGATGGGTTTTCTCCTCCATGAGGGTTTCCCAAGATAAATGTTGTGTACCTTGTGATTGTGTATCTTTCAGTGATCTTGCTTATGTTATTATTGTCTAGTAAATTGAAAAGAACTTAATAGCAACTCTAAATTTAACATGGTTTCAGAGCTTGACTGAATAGAGCATCTTTCACTGGGTTACCAAAAACGTCATTGTTGTCGTACAAGAAAATTAGGGTTTTTTTTTTTGGAAGAGAATTTCATCCTAAAACTACCTAGGGAAGTGCACCCTAGCCTAGCGAACTTATTCACAGCTTGAGCACACCTTTTCAGTGGCCAAAGCCTCAAGAAAGTGAAACCCTAGTTTTCATTGGTACTAGAAACCCAGGAAACCAAAACCAATACCAGAAGTACCAGTCTAGATTTGCGCAGACCCAGTTTCAAGGGGTAAAATTTTGATTTTCAGAAAACGAATTTCACCAGGCTACTCGCCTCAACCAAGTGCACCTCCTGGTAAGTTCAGATTTAATTTATGAGCACTTTCAATTTTTGGTCATTTTCCCAACTCCAAGTCAAGATGTTTGCAAGCACCAAGCTTGTTGACAAGTTAGAATGTGTGGATAAATTTTGTGCTTGGAAGTATAGGATTGCACTCATTCTTGAAGAGAATGACCTTGCAAGATTCGTCAAGGAAAATGTACTAGAACCTGCAAATGCTACAACTAAAGCAAAGTACTAGAAGGATATGTTTAGGGCCAAAAGAATCATTGGAGACTCTATTAAAGACCACTTAATCTCTCTAGTGTCTTCTAAGAATACCCCAAAAGAAATGTTTGATGCCCTAACCAAAATGTATGAAGGAAGGAACATTAATCGGAAGATGAACTTGAGAACCCAACTCAAGAATACAAAGATGTAGAAAGGAGAAACCGTTGATGACTATTTCTTTAGGGTTTCTCAATTCAAGAAACATCTAGAAGCAATTAGAGAGAACTTAGATGAAGATGAACTCGTAATGATATCCCTTAATGGTCTCACAAGACCTTGGGATGCCTTCATCCAAACTATTTGTGCAAGAAAGGAGAAACTCCAATTTGACAGTCTTTGGGAAGAATGTGTTCAAGAAGAAGCAAGAGTAGCTAACCGAAAAGAAATACTACTAAGGGATGAAGATCAAGCCCTAGATGCTCATGCTAAAGGAGGAAAGAGAAGGTCCCACTTAAAGAAGGAGACCCACCTACATAAGGAATCTCACTCCCCAAAGAGATTCATCTATAAAGAATATCACCCTCCAAGGAGATTCCAGAAGTTTCAGAAAGGTCAAAGAAGAGAAAAAGACTTATCCTGTTATCAATGTTACCATTGTGACAAGATGGGACATATTGCTAAGAATTGTCCATCTAGAAGAGAAGACTACAAGAAGAGAAATAACAAAAGACACCACACCCATGTAGTTGAAGATGATGAGCCGCCCGTGAAGATCATTAAAGAAAAGATTGAAGACTATGTCTTATTCTCTGCCCTCTCAGGATCGGTGTCCCCTGGAGAGGACACTTGGCTCATATATAGTGGTGCTTCTAAGCACATGACAGGTCAGAGAGACATTCTCTCTAGCCTTACAGAAAAGAACTTTCCCCAGAAAGTTACACTTGGAGATGATTACCAGTACCCTATCAAAGGAGTGGGAGAATCCACTTACAAACTTGATTCAAGGACCCCAATGAAAATGAAGAATGTATTATGTGTACCAGGTTTGACGAAGAATTTACTTTCTATCTCAGCTTTAGATAAGAAAGGTTTCAAGGTTGCATTCATAGATGGTGAAGTCCTTATGTGGCCCAAAGGAAAAACCATAGAAGATGCAATTGTTATTGGAACATAAGAAGGTGGTCTGTATAAGTTAAAAGGTCACTCAGATGCAGCCTTGACTCACTCCACTGAGAGTCCATTTGAACTTTGGCATAGAAGACTAGCTCACATCAACTACAAAGCCTTACCATATGTGAGCAAGGCAGTTACAGGTCTACTAGAATTCAAGGTTGGTCATGAAGGCGTGTGCAAGGGATGTGCACAAGGAAAGAACATAAATAATCATTTCCCGAAGAGCGACAGTAAAGAAGAAGGAGTCTTGGAGCTCATCCACTCAGATGTAGGTGGCCCAATGCCATCAACCTCTCTTAGTGGGTATGTATACTATGTGTCATTTATTGAAGACTATTATTGCAAGACTTGGGTTTACTTCTTGAAATCAAAAGATGAAGTGTTTGGAAAATTCAAGGAATTTCAAAGCCTTCATAGAGAATCTCTCTGAAAGAAAAATCAAGATACTCAGGTCAGATAATGGAGGAGAATACACCTCAAAAGAATTTGTAAGCTTTTGCAGAGATGTCGGAATTAAGAGGGAGCTCACCACTCCCTACAATCCTCAACAAAATGGTGTAGCAGAAAGGACGAACAGAACTATAATGGAAATAGTGAAGACTATGATCCTCAATCAAGATCTTCCAATGCACTCATGGGTTGAAGCAGCAAGAACAATAGTGTATGTTCAAAACATATTATCCCATAGTGCACTTGGGTTCAAAACCCGCGAAGAAATGTTCTCCACAAAGAATCCAAAAGTAAGCCATCTCAAGATATTTGGTTGTCCAGTGTTTGTACACATTCCGAAAGAAAGAAGAACCAAAATGTACCCTTCAGCAAAGAAGGGAATATTTGTTGGATATTGTGAGGTCTCTAAGTCTTTCAGAATTTACATAACATGTTACTATCATATTGAGATCAACATAAATGTAACCTTTGATGAAGATGCAGCACTTAAGAAATCAAGGAGATGTCAGCTTGAAGAAGTATATGAAGAATAACATGTATCTCTTAGAGTTGTAGAACCTGTGAGGGAAGTGACAGTTTCCCCAGATGATGAGATTCAAGAAGATCATGATATGATAGAATCTCAAGAACCTCCCCAAATGACGATCTCTCACAAGAGAAAGCCAGCTTGAGCAAGGGAACTCATTCTCGATGGAGAGAAGTATGGTACACCAGAAGGAACCATGAGACAAATCAACAAATCTAATCCATTCTCCAGTTATATGGCTTTGATGTGTAATCTCATAGAAAATGAGCCTACTTTCTTTAAAGAAGCCATTCAGAAGAAAGAATGAGCAGATGCCATGACAGAAAAATACCAATCAATTATAAAGAATAATGTATGGGAAATAGTTTCCAGACCAAAGAACAAAGATGTGGTATCTTCCAAATGGTTATACAAAATAAAACATGTTGATGGAAGTATTGAAAAACATAAAGCAAGGCTTGTAGCTCGTGGCTTTTCTCAAAAGGAAGGCATTGATTATGAAGAGACGTTTTCTCATGTAGCCGAATACACTTCTATCAAAACCATCATAGCCCTTGCAACTAAGATGAAATGGAAGTTACACCAAATGGATGTGAAAACAACCTTCTTAAATGGTGTTATTGAAGAAGTGTATATAGAACAATCTCAAGGGTTTGAAATTGAAGATAGAAAGACTCATGTTTGCAGGTTAAAGAAGGCTCTGTATGGATTGAAGCAAGCTCCTAGAGCTTGGTATGGAAGAATTGATAGTTTCTTGACGAGCTTGGGATTTACCAAGAGTAAAGTTGATTATAACCTTTACTTCAAGGTTGTGAATGATGAGCCAGTTATATTGTTGTTGTATGTGGATGACTTATTCTTAATTGGAGAAAAAAATCTCATCATTGATTGTAAGAAGAAGCTCGTTGCAGAATTTGAGATGAAAGACTTAGGCCTAATGCATTATTTCTTAGGTCTTGAAGTTTGGCAGAGCCCAGAGAAGGTCTTCCTTAACCAAGGGAAGTATGTACTTGAAATACTAAAGATGTTTGATATGTTGGAGTGTAAATCCATGAACACGCCCATGGAAACAAAGTTGAAGCTCATGGTTGATACTTCGTCAGAGTTGGTTGATGTTACGTTGTACAGACATATCATTGGATCATTGATGGATACTAGGCCAGATATATGTTTTGTTGCAAACACCTTGAGTCAGTATCTAGTAGATCCTAGACGTGTTCACCTTGTTGTTGCAAAACATGTGATGAGATACCTTAAGGGTACGTTGGACTTTGGTCTCTGTTATAATGGAGATCATGACTTCAGAATAATTGGTTATACCGATTCAGATTGGACTAGAAATGTTTCTGACAGAAAGAGCACTTTAGGATGTTGTTTCATTATGGGGTCAGCCATGACTTCATGGTAGAGTAGGAAGCAATCCAGTATTGCTCTCAGCATGGAAGAAGCGGAATACATTGTTGCATGTTCCACCAGTTGTGAAGCCATATGGCTTTGGAAGTTGTTGACAAATCTATTTGATCTGGAGATGAAAGCAACTGTGATTTTATGTGATAACCAAAGTTGCATAAAGATGACGGAGAACCCTATGTTCCATGACAAGTCAAAGCACATAGAAATCTAGTATCACTACATTTGTAATATGGTACAGAGGGGAGCTATAAAGCTCCAATATGTTGGCACAGATGAGCAGGTTGCAGATGTGTTGATCAAGCCTCTGTCTCGTGTAAAGTTTGAACACTTTCGAGACAAGCTTGGTATAGTCTGAAAGGACCTCCCTCGAAAGGGGGAGTGATGTTGATGATACTATGGCATCCTGACCAACAGTGGGTAGCTCAGTTAGGATTTTATATCATAGGGGATTGATCATCCCTAGACATATCTTGAAGGTTCGCTATGGATGGTCTGTCAGAGTACCTGTGCATGTATATGCTAGCTATGGTCAGTAATGGTAGCTCCGTTAATATTTTTATAATCCTAGGGAATCTTATGATTCTTGGGCAGATGTTGAAGATCCGTTAAGGACGATCTGTCAGAGTACCATGTGGTAGCTCTATTAGGATTTTATATCCTAGGGAATCTTATGATTCTTGGATAGATCCCTAGGGACTGTCAAAGTACCACAAAATGTTGTTGTTACACCTTCCTCATTTTGTTGTTATATGATGATGATGGTGTTGCTCCATCCTCGTGTTGTGATGATGTTGTTTCTCCAGCCTCGTGTTGTTGATGATGATGTTGTTGATGTTGTTATAGCTTTTATGCTAACTAATGTTGATGTTTCAGATTCCAGCTCCATGCTGTGAACGATGATGATGATGTTATTCCAGCTCCATGTTGTGAATGATGATGATGATGATACTCTAGCTCCATGTTGTGAATGATGATATTATTGATGATGAGAAAAACTTCTAATGATTTATAGATATGTCAGTCAGTGTTCTAGATGTTGTTGATGGTGTTTCCCTCTCTCTCTTAATGATTTTGTAGAATACCCTTCTTGTTAAGGGGGAGTGTTGAAATATTGTAACTGTGAAAAATATTCTACTTATTATTGAGTTATTATTAAATAGATCAATCACTTTTTGTGGATTGATCATGTCGGGACTCATGTATGGCCAAAAACAATATTACCAACTTAACAAGAACTTTGTCGAGTTCTCATTTGTTCAAGGGTCACATTTTTTACCTCGTTTTTAAAAATGGTGCTACAGATAGCACCCCTCTCCCTTTTTAGGTAGTATTTTGATATTTTAAATTTTTTTATCCATAATATTTCTACAATATTTTTTTAATGTTTATTTTTCATCTATTTTCAATTTTTTTTTTCAACTGTGTTTTAGTCATTTTTCCATACTTTCAATCTTAAAAATATTTTTTTACCATTTACTTTTTTGAAATTAAGATTTTTCATATAATTGTCTCTCCTTAACTAATTTATAGTTCCATACTTTTAAAATATAGTGGAAAACATCATTTTTAACAAATTGTTTACCTTTACTTCAATACATAAAAAATAATTGTAATTAAATAACACTATTTTTTAATAATTAACAAAAAATATATATAATTTTATTTTATTTTTATAAATTAAAAACTAAGGAAAATAAAACAATTGAAATTAATAAAAAGAAATTAAAAAATTTAAAAGCAAATTTATATTAAAAACATAAATCAAGAAAATTTTAAAAAACTAAAGAGAAAAAAAAAACAAAAAAATTTAAATTCTATATAAAAGTTAAAAAAAAAAACCCAAAAAAAAAGGAAAAAATTAAATTTATGACCAAAAACACTTTAAAAATGTTAAAAACAACAGCAACTATATATATGAAAAATACAAAATTGAAAAAAAAAATAAAATAAACTTAAAATTACAAAAAATATATATATTAAAAGTCCTTAAAAATATGTATAATTTTATAAAAAAATTTAAAAAACAAATTAAAAAATATATGTAGTTTATATTACATATAAACTATATATAAATTATATAGTATATATTATATATAATATATATATATTATATGTAGTTTATATATAATAGATGTAGTTTATATTATATAGACTACATATATGATGGGGCAAGGGGGGCTATGTCGGACATCCCCCTTCTCTCTCCCATCATATATATATATATATATATATATATATATATATATATATATATATATATATGATGGGAGAAGGCAAGGGGGCGATGCCCGACATCGCCCCTTTGTCCTCCCCATCGTATATGTAGTTTATATATAATATAAAATACATATTATATATAAACTATATATTGTTTCGCCCATTCACTTGTCATACAAGCTTCAGGTCATTCCACGGCTAGTTATTTATCAAGGGCTACCATCTAAGGCCCATTTGGCTAAGAGTGAGTTGACGAATGAACTTTGTCTAGTGTGTGGTAAACCAGAGACAACAAAGCATATATTTGCATTGTCATATATAAACTATATATAGAGAAAGAGAGAGAGTACGCTTTTATTTTATTTTTAATTTTTTTTATAAAATTTTATGATTGAATTTTGTTTTCTTTAAAAATTTTAATATAATGTTTTAGTTTAGGGTTTTTACAATTTTTTTTTTTTAAATATATTTTTTAATTTCTTTTCTTTTTTTAGTTTTTTTATTGTTTTTTTTTTTTAATTCTCTTTTTGTTTTTGTTTTTTAACGTTTCAAGGGTTATTTTGGTTATTGTTTTTTTTAAATATGTATATATATATTTAGATTATTATTTATTTATTTTTAATTTTAATTTTTTTCAGCATTTTTTTAATGTTTTTTATTTTATTTTATATAATTTGGATTTTGAATATATTTTTTTAATGTAATTTTTGCTTCATGTAAAAAAAAAAAAAAGTTGCGAAGATTTTGTCATTTCTATTTATTTATTTTTCAATGTAAATATAAGAGGAAAAAAAATGTTAGTAAATAAATTTTCAAGTGACCATTTTGTATCCAATTTTGGGTTTCTTTTTTTTGCATTGGGATCTATTGTCAAAACCACGGTTTCAATTAGGTTGAAATAGGTCATAATTTTAACGTTTAGAAATTTGTTTTTTCTTTAGTTATCGTCACTTTTTAATTTAGGTGTTAATTTTAAGGTTTTTCTAAGCTATTGTATGAGTTTTGAAGGTCATGCTTGAAAAATGTTGTAATTTTGACCCCGCTTGAAAAAATGGTGCTACCGGTAGCACCACTTTTTTATTTGGGTTTGATTTTCAGGTTTTTATGCAAAAATGTGAGTTTTTTTTGCCAGAGTTCTCGTTTTGAGGTCACAGTTCTCGTTAAGTTGGTAATATTGTTCAAATCCCCTTTTGTGGATTGGTCAAACCCTAATTCTATGAGGCTAATTAAGAAGTCGGCTCCTAGGGCTAATTAAAGTGGTTTTAGCCACTAAGTGAAGAAGTCGACCCTGCTTGATGAAGAGACACAACCCTATCGCTCATCAACTAGTATAAATAAGATAGGCTAGCACCTCATTCACTCACTCACTCAAGTCACTCATCTAGTGTGCAAGTTTGAAGGAGGCTGCAATTGTCGAAAGAAGGAAGAGAGAGACGCATTGCTCATTCTTGGATATTCTCTAGTGTTTGGTTTATTATCTTGACATTGTATTTGCAATCTATATTAAGGAAGTTTTTATTGGGTTCTCTCCCCCATGAGGGTTTTCCAGGATAAATGTTGTGTACCTCGTGATTGTGTATCTTTCAGTGATCCTACTTATGTTATTATTTTCTAGTAAATTGAAAAGAACTTAATAGAAACTTTAAATTTAACAAAAGTAGGGTCTTGAAAACCCTAGTTTTATATCTAAAAGAACCTTGGAATAGAGTTAACCTTAATTTCAAATATGTAATAGCCTTGGAACAAAGCCAAAACCCTAATTTTAGATTTGAAACAAATCTTAGAGTGTTAGATAGAGGAAGAAAAATCCACACTATCTTTGATACATGTTGGAAATCATGAGGTAGATGATCTATGGTGAATTCTCCAACGAATCTTAATCCAATAAGTTAAACAAGTTGAAATATAGCAAAGCCTTAATGAGAGAAAAATATGAAACCATGAACAAGAGAAGTATAAGATATGGTGTTCTTAGGCAAAAGAATGAATACACTCAATTGAATGAGATGATCTTATAGATGAGTGAGGTGTTGTATTTATACCACTCCACTAGGGTTGAGGTGTTATCCCAAGAAGAGACTAGGCCAACGTTACTCTAAAATACAATAAAATACATTAAAGTGTAATAATGGGTATAACAACCCACAACTCTCCACAAGTCAACCCATAAAGGGCCTCAACTACCCACATAGTGGGGCTAGCATGTGGCCACAAGTGAAAATTAACCATATCTCATTACCCCCCACCTCGTGATGGGGGTGACTATGATTGTTGAGAAGGTCAAGCAAGAAATTTGACAACATCTATAAGAGTGGAATATACCAATTGAGCAAAGATGACAATGATTAAGTAGTATCATTGTCATCATCATCATCATCATCCAACATCGAAAACTTTGAGAAAAATATGTGATCATTGGAAGGAGGGGGATCACCATTGGCAGAGGGCCCATCACTATGTTGCAAATCTAGAGAGGTCCCATCACTATGCTACACATGTGGAGAGAGCTCATCATTGGATTGTTCATCGAAAGAAGGCTTATCACTAGGCTACTTATCTGAAGAAGGCTCATCACTAGGATGCTCATTTGAAGAAGGCTCGTCACTAGGTTGCATATCCTCATCAAAAGAGGGAACACTGGGAGATACATCTAGAATATGAGAGGAGAAATCTAATCAAGTAGGCTCATAAATCCCGAGAGATTCAAAATAAGAGCTCGAAAAGGTACCCATGGGTGAACCAAGACTCGATGAGGATGTGGTAAGGTCCACTACCACAAGTTGATAGTCATCAACAAGTAAATTTGTCAAAGAAGAAGAAGAAGAGGCATGTTCCATGGAGACATGTTGATGATCATCATCATAATCATCACTAGAAATAAGTGATGGAAGAGATCCTAGCAAACCAAGAGGACCATGTTCATCAAAGATAACCTCATGATGCTTAGTCGCATGTGGGTAATAGGGTCATCAAGACAATACCTCCCCTGAAAAGACTTATTGTAGCCAATAATATTCTAGTGAGGAGTATCCTTGACATATGATATAACACACCCTCTATGAGGTGAGTGGACCCATGCCCCTAATCCAAAAATCCTAAAATGTGAAATAGAGGGGGTTTTCCCATGGAAGCACTCATAAGGAGTCATAGCAGAGACAACACAAGAAAGTGTGTAGTTGATAAATGTTGCATAGACAATTGCTTCTCCCCGAAAGGAAAGGTTAATGTTTTGAGTGTGAAGCATAAATGGGTCATTTCCATGATAGCCCTATTCTTTTGTTCAACCATACTAGTATGTTCGGGAGTATAAAGAATAGTGTGATGCCAAGAGACACCATGAGAGCAAATAAATTGACGGAAGGCATTGCCAATGTATTTTGCTTCCACAAACTAGAGACACTTGATCTTGTGTTGACATTGAGCTTCAACAAGGATTTGAACTCTTGGAATTTGAAAAACATATCATACTTGGATTTAATGGTGTAGATCCATAAAAATAGAGTAAAAAACATCAATAAAGGTGTGAAAGTACTTGGCTCCCCTAAGAGATGAAGTGGTCATGGGACCACAAGTATCATTGTGTCTTAAGGTAAAGGGTTTAGAGGCCCTTCTTGAGTTGCCTTTTGGAAAAGATTATTAGTGATGCTTACCCATCACACATCCCAAGCAAACGCCATTGGGAAGGACGATCTGTAGAATTCCTTCAACAAGATGAATACAACTCATGTGCCTAAAGGATCCATAGTTGGTCTAATGAAAATGAAAACACCATAGCTTATTGTTATCATTTACATTGACCACCATTAACGGTGTTACCAACTTGACAATAACCCTCTAGAGTTCTTATTTTTTTAGAGGTTGCATTTAGTGGTTATTTTTCCTCTCATTTCAAAAGGTGGTGCTATTGGTAGCACCCTTTTTTTTATGGTGGTAGTTTTTTGACATTTTGAATATTCTTATCTATAAAGTATCCACATTTTTTTTCAATGGTTTTCATTTTTGTCTAAAATGGTGTTATTCTTTTTTCAATGTTATAAAATAAAAACATAAAATTTGTCATTTTTAACAATAGTTTTTTTTGTTTGTTAGAAATGTCCATCACTTGTGAGGCCAACATTTCAACCATTAGTTAAGAAACCACAACCCAGGGGCACCTAAGCCGTCACAGTTACCTGGGCCGCACCAACCTTTAACATGGTTGGTTTTTTGGGTGTCTTCTCCCAACTAAACAAAATGTAAGGGTATTGAACTCAAGTCGCCTAGAAAACAAAACTCACACCTTAACCGGATGTGCAAGCAAGAATTGACGTCATTTTTAACAATATTAAAAATGTTATATATCATTTATTTTTTTGAAGTTAAGATTTTTATCTAATAATGTGTCATTAGTTAATTTGGGGTGTCATACATTTTAAATGCAATGTAAAAATACTATTTTACCACTATTTTAAAAAATTTAACAAAGAATATATATTTACAAGCTAGATATAATAAAAAAAAACTACACATGGAAACCTTTTGCTTAAAATGTCATGTTAAATAAAACATTTATATGAACACAATTGAACCATAAAAAGAAATATATTTTTATAGATTTCATGTATATAAATGACAATATTAATGTTATTTTCCCTAAAATAATGATTCATGTTTTTGTTTTTTAAAGTCAAAAAATTAACCATATAATATGGTAAGAATATATTAAAAAAAATTGCATATGGACATTTATTCTTATTGAAAATCTGAATCAAAACATTACAACTATAACTTATCAATAATTTGCAAAATTGAACATGTTTTTTAAGGACATCTTAAAACTAATCAACAATATCAAATATGTCAAATTCATCATTTTCAACAAGCACATAATCATTTCCTTGGACATCATTCTTTACTCTCATTAGATCTTTGACGATTCACTAAAATCTCATTTCTTCAAACTAACTTCTTGCATTTCATCTAAAAAGCTTTAATAACATTAATTATTTGTCCAATAAAATTGCATTATAGTGTATCATTTTTAATGGATATGTTATTTCTTTCTTTTTGTAAGTAACGTGTTAGTGTTGTACTTAATTACCGAATACAAAAGAAACAATTAAGTAAAATAATGTAAACAAACATAAATTAAAAATAATAAAGGTTGAAGTATGCTTTCATATATGTTATATCATAAATCTTACATGAACCGGAGAACAAACTCAAAACCCAATCTTTTTCACTTAAAATGTATCTATAAGATAATTAATCATTTTTTGTGGTTTTTTATAAATGTTAACACTCTTTCATTTCAAATTATTTTTCGCATATGTTAACTTTCTAGCTACAACATTATAAACCAATAATTAACTATACTTCCCTCAATCTTTTTCATGGATAAGAATAGAATCATAAATGTCATATTTTGCCCAACATGTAAGATGTATGTTTTTAATATCACTTGCCAATGGATCACTATTGGAGCTATGAAAATTAGACTTATGCATGTAACATAAATAAGTAAAATTCATTAACTTTTAATTAATAAAATTGATTTCTAATCTTAAACACTAAATATACACTTTAAATGTCTTATCAATAATGTTGCTTGAATTTTCTTTACCCTTAAAGTTTGATAGTACTAATTTTGTTTGTGTGCTTGAATGAAAAACCACAAATATCCAAAATAATGATGTTGTGGCATTTACAAATCCCATAACCACTTTATTGAAAGCTTGGTAAGTATAAGGTTCACAATCATAACCAATGTTTTGGATATTGTAACTATAAGGGATATCCACAATAACTAGAGAATAATCAGTTTTAGAAGCAAGATTTGCAATATTTTCACAATCACTCAATATTACTTACATTGGACAATGTCAAGCCCATTCCAAATGTAGTGATCAAGGGTGTCATCAAGTTGAACATTTTGAAGGTGTTGCCTTCTTTGTCTTTCAAACTCGAATCTTTGAATATAACTTTGAAAAGTCTCTGGTATTCCATTTGTATTCATATTTGGTATCTTTAATGAAATAAATGTGTGTGTGTGTGTGTGTGTGTGTGTGTGTGTGTGTGTGTGTGTATATATATATATATATATATATATATATATATATATATATATATATATATATATATATAGCTTACAAATAAATAAAATGAATATAATAAATCAACATACATTTTTTAGTGCAACAAAAAATTGTTTCAAGGTTGTTGTAGAGTTTGAATCTAGACAGTTGTATCTAACAGTGTCCCAACTCTCTTCATTCAACATTTTAACCATTTTCTTTTGTATTCTCATATAAAAACTTGTGACTAAATAAATAAAATAAATAATGATATAATGACATTTATAATCAAACACTTGGAATATTAAAATGTTAAATTGAAAAAATATTTTTTTTAATCTTAACATAAATAAAAAAATGATTGAACAAACTTACTTTTGAAATTCAATTGACATTTTTTCTATTGATAATTCACCTTACCTTACACATGATAATATTGTTGTGATAAGTGTTTCATCATTCACTCCTTTCATCGATATCCAAGGTGTTATAGTCATATATTTTGGTGGACTCTTGATTTCAGGACATGTCTTACTAGTTCTATATATTAAGGATTTATGCATTTAAACTTTTGATTTTTTGTACCAATATTCTCCCTCAAGTTGAAAATCTCATGTGTGTCCAGTTTTAAATTCCAATTTGACAATAGCTATCGGCAACTTTGAATGCATCACTTCATTTGCCATTTTTTCCTTTCACATTTCCCTTGTTAATTGGGAAGCCTGTTTCCATATAACATTTTTTTTTAAACTTTGCATCAACCTTTGATTTGTACCCATCATGTATTTCTTGAAATTCATTAAGGATAGATCTCACTCTTTGAATCAAACTCATGTACATCTTATACTCACTATATGTATTATGATCTCATGCCAATAATTTTGCTTCTACAGATGTTAAATCAACATAATTGATACATTTGACTAATTCGAAAACAGGATTATTGGGATACTCTTGCATCAATTTCCTTATAGCCTTTGCAAAATTATTTCCTTCAATCACATAATATTTTCAATCAAAACATTTTGATCAACCAAATGCATACCTACTAGGAACCTCCATTGGGTCAACAAGAACGAAGTAGTCAATCACATGTACATATGGATTGTACATCATCAATGTTTTCAAGTTGTGTGGCTTTTTAATTTGATATTTCTCTTGGCCTTATGTGGATCTATAAAAGTGCTTCACATTCCACTGAAATGTATGGCCATCGTCAACCAAGTTGTTCCTTCTCAATTGATCTCAAATGGTAGAGTCGAGCGTGAGGTAAACTAAGGACAAAGAATTGGCAGTGATATAAAGAAGCGATGTGGTGAGGAAACTAATCATGGACAAATCAGAAGCATCTCAACTAAAGACTCAGGGAGTTGGGATTGGTTAACAATGTAGGTCATTAGTTAACTCAATCATCAATATTTAGTTGTTGTATGTTGATGACGATGATGCATCATTAAATCTTAATTGTACACTAAGATCATTGTAAAACCTTTTAGCAGATGCCATGCCAAGTAAGTATTATGAGGAAAATGTCATGCCAAATGGTGTCACTATTAAAGCACTACATATTTGTTAACTATGTTTTTGTTTACATTGTATAGGACTAACATTGAATAGTTATGAAAATTTATATACTATATATTTCTCAAATCATCATATAATTTTTAACTAATAAATTGAAAATATTAAATCTTTGATTTTTTAATTTTATCTAGTTTTTTTATATATATTAACAATTTCAATAAATAAATATAAAATACAATTAAATTATTTATAATAACCGACCTAGTAAATTTTAAAACAATAATAAGATGCATATTACTAAACTCATTGAAACAAATTACAAATCAATAATATTGGATACATCAATATAATAGTTAACCAGATACAATTCCATACTTAAATATTACATTTGTGTTCTTAATGAATTTTCATGCATGGTGGGAAATAGCCATTGTATGGCTTATCTATCTTGTTATCAGTCCATGCCAAAGGCTAAGAACTATAGCAATGAGTTTGTCATTGATTAGTTATTAACTCCACCTTTTACTTAAATTTTTTTCCTGATTTGCAATGTTGAACATAGGGAAATCTCAATATATTTAGATTAAAATAAATAAAACACTTTATTGTTTCTATTGGATTTCAACTTCGAACTCTTATAGCTGGGGTGGTGGCATGTGGTAATACTTTTTCTATGATCTAGATCCAATTCGCAATCCCTTGCTCTAGTTCTCAATCCCCCTGACTCTTTATTTATTAATACCACACTGAGTATTGATTAGCCCTATCAACTGCATCTGCCTCTTCATCCGAGCTCATTGCCTCTGCATCATTCTCAAAGCTCATCACCTGCATTGCCTTTTTCGACCACACCACACCACCTTCTTCAACTGTGGTACAATTTTTCTTTCCTGTGAATGTTTTGCAAGGTTATTTGTTGTAATTCCATGAAAAATAGATCTAATTGCTTCCAGTACATTTGTTGAGATACATAAATTAGCATTATTTGAACATGTTCAAACCTTAAGGGGCACTTTTCTCTTGTATAAAATTTTGCATCGTCTCTATAAGAAAAGGTTTCGAAGTGAAGTTTGTTGTAGGAATTTAAGTGCAGGCCATCTCGAAATCTTCAGGTTAGAAGATTTGAGATTCATTGTTAAGAACCAAACATCAATATAGCATGGAAAAACCTCAGGAAAAGTACTCAACGCCTTGAAACTGAGATAATTTCATATAATAAGCCTCTTCGAGGGGGCAACCTCCTTTT
>JZKD02S1672826.1:1404135-1435615 GCA_000966675.3 Picea glauca | reverse complement strand
GATTATTGGATCACTGATGTACCTGACGAACACCAGACCAAACATTTGTTTTGCCGTGAACACCTTGAGTCAGTTTCTGGTAGAGCTCAGACGTGTTCACCTAGTGGCTGCAAAATATGTGATGAGGTACCTTAAAGGTACGATAGATTATGGTCTCAGTTATGATGAAGATCATAATTTCACATTGAGTGGATACACTGATTCAGATTGGGCAGGAAGCGTCGCTGATAGAAAAAGCACTTCCGGTTGTTATTTCAGTTTGGGATCAGCCATGATTTCATGGCAGAGTAGGAAGCAATCCAGTATTGCTCTCAACACAGTGGAAGCAGAGTACATTGTTGCATGTTCTGCTAGCTGCGAAGCTATATGGCTTCGTAAGTTGTTGACCGGTCTATTTGACCTAGAGATGGAAGCAACCATGATCCCATGTGACAACCAGAGCTGCATAAAGATGACAGAGAATCCTGTATTTCATGACAGGTCGAAGCACATAGAGATTCGCTATCATTACATCCGTGACATGGTACAGAGAGGAGCCTTGAAGCTCCTGTATGTTAGCACGGATGAACAGGTTGTTGATGTGTTGACCAAACCTCTATCTCGTGTAAAGTTTGAACACTTTCGAGATAAGCTTGGTATAGTCCGAAAGGACCCTCCCTGAAAGGGGGAGTATATATGATTCCTTACTTCTGACCTCGATGTTAGACATAAAGCAAGATGATCTATGATTCCTTTCTTCCGACCTCGCTGTTAGACGTAAAGCAAGATGATTCCTTGCTTCTGACCTCGTTGTTAGACGTAAAGCAAGATGAAGTGTGATTCCTTGCTTCTGACCTCGTTGTTAGACGTAAAGCAAGATGATTCCTTGCTTCTAACCTCGTTGTTAGATGTAAAGCAAGATGATGATGTGTTCCTTGCTTCTGACCTAGTTGTTAGACGTAAAGCAAGATGATTCCTTGCTTATGACCTCGTTGTTAGACGTAAAGAAAGATGATGATGTGTTCCTTGCTTCTAACCTAGTTGTTAGACGTAAACCAAGATGATGATGTGTTCCTTGCTTCTGACCTAGTTATTAGATGTAAAGCAAGATGATTCCTTGCTTCTGAGCTCATTGTTAGACGTAAAGCAAGATGATGATGTGTTCCTTGCTTCTGACCTAGTTGTTAGACGTAAAGCAAGATGATTCCTTGCTTTTGACATCGTTGTTAGACATAAAGAAAGATGATGACGTGTTCCTTGCTTCTGACCTAGTTGTTAAACGTAAAGCAAGATGATTCCTTGCTTCTGACCCAGTTGTTAGACGTAAAGAAAGATGTAACTGACACTAAGCTACCAGCTTAACAGTTGTGACATTGAGCCAGTGTAGTACTGTGATGTGCCATCCTAATGCTGTGATGAGGTATCATTTTTTATACTGATACATATTGATGCAAATGATGATGGCATTCTTCCGAGAATGATGATGTTGCCGATGAAGAAAACTTCCGATGATTTATAGATATGTCAGCCAAGATGATATTGATGATGTTGTCCTCCTACCTGATGTTGTTGATGATGCTGTCCTCTCTCTCTCTCACATGATGCTGTTGAAGAATACCCTTCTTGTTAAGGGGGAGTGTTNAAATAATGTAACTGCAAAGAGTATTCTTATTATTATTGATATTTTATTTATAGGATCAATCCCCATTGTGGATTGATCATGTCGGATATTGTAATAGGACCAAATCCCCTTTTGTGGATTGGTCAACAGACAATTATAATAGGCAGAATAAGAAGTCAGCCCCAACAGTTAATAAGAAGACTAAAAAATATAATAAAGGTGGGTTTACCCACCCAGATTGAGAAGTCGACCCTACTAATGAAGAGACACCTCACACGTGCCAGAACTTGTATAAATAAAGGAGGCTAGCGCCTCATCTGATAATAACTCACTTGCTCAGTTTGAGAGACAAGTTCTGATCTGTTACCGGCAAAGGAGAGAGAGAGTGGCACATATCTTAGGAGAGGACTTTCTATTTTAGCATAAGATCTCTTGGCATTATATTGGCTATTTATATTAAGGAAGTTTTGTTGGGTTTTTCCTCTCCTAGTGGGTTTCCCAAGATAAATGTTGTGTCTCTTGTGAATGTGTATTTCTCAGTGATCTTGTTCTTATGTTGCTATTATCTATTGAAATGCAAAGAACTATAATAATGACATAAACATTAACAGTATTGAGCCACACATTTTCATTTAATAAAAGTTTTGTTTCATTCATGTTCAATTGATTGTGTGTTAAACATTTAGTGTCTACTGCATTCTTAGGACCAATATCTTGTCTAAGGAGGTAGGTCCCCCTCCTTAGATCAGTATTGTTTGTATCTTCTATTTGTAGAAGTAGTCTTAGCTTCATTTTTTATCTTTTTATTTATTTCCAACAATTCCTTCACTAACATCTTGTTGTAACTCTAGTGTTCTCTATTAATGTAACTTTGGATTGTTGTAACTTAGTGCTAACATTGCAGGGTATTGTTTCTTGATTTATGAGTGAATATAGTTGTAGCATCATTCTTTATTTTCATTTATTTTCAGCAATTCCTCTATAAAACATAGTGCTGCAACTCTGGCATTTTCTCATTGGTGCAACTCCGTTGCCGCCACTCTATGTTGACATTGTAGAACTTTTGATTTGTTAATGTGTAGTTGTAGTATCATTTATTTCCAGTTATTCTTGTATTTAAACTTTGATGTAGCATTAATATTGCCCTTGTTGCAATTCTGGTTGTTGTGATTCGTGTTGTTGTAACTCGTATTGTTGTGACTCTTGTCGCAACTCTGGTTTCCATAACTTTAGTTGTCGTAACTCTGGTTGTCGCAACTCCTGTTACTGCAACTCGTCGTGTTGTTGCAACTCTGCATCTAAATTTCTAATTAACAATTGTGTGGCTTGCAAATCGAGATAGTTTATTTTTGTTTACAAACACAACATGCTTTGATTCTTAGTACATGAACCTGTTGGGCCTCTAATTTGACATTGTTTGTTGGGCCTCTAATTTGACATTGTTTGCATTGCTAGTGAAACCTTTTTAACCCATCAACACCACTCTTTTCTCCATAATCATCATCATTTTTGTCATAAAGGTCATTCTAAGGTTCATGAATTAATATTATTGGTTTATTAATGTTTTCCCATCATTTTTTATAAATTAGGAGGATTAGATAATGTTTTTGTTACTAATCATGGTGTTAAGCACCTACATATTTTCCTGTAACCCACATAGAGTTCTGGTAACCCGTTGATATTCGTCATGGTTCCAAAGTTCTAGAAGGAAATCATGGACATGGGTTTTTATCCACCATCAACATGCTTATATGCTATTCAAAACGTTCCCAAGTCGATTCTCCAAGTCTCTAGCTCTGATTAACAATTCAACCCAAAATAAGCAGCAGTTTTTAGACAACAAACTCCGGCTGTGAATTCCAAGGTAATGGAAGTGAATCTCGAAAATCCAAGATATGGGTTTTGTGCAGAAGGATCCAAATTTGATACCGTGTAGGAAGTTCTTCAAAATCCGAAATGGTTTGGGAGATTTGGAGGTTTTTCTAATATGGGTTTACCCAGAATTTCTGTTATGGCTGAATTTCCAATTTGTAATGAACAGTTCTAGTTTTGGGGATTTGATTTCATCTTTCCACCTTGATGTTTGTATAAATAAACCTCCATAAAACAGGAGCGGGGTAGTGGATTATGCATTTAGATTATTAAAGATCAGATTTTGGAGACTTCCATTCCCTGTATCGATTTGCATCATTGAGATTGTTAATCAAATATCGGTGTTTTAAAGCTCAATTCACGGTTCAATTAGACTCCATTATGTAGTTGTTTAATGCAGCAGGACGTCGATTGGGAGGGCCCACCAATCTGCCTAGTGTTTCCATGTACAAATAGCGTAGTTTTTCAAGTGTGTTATTTTAATTTCCCTTGTTTCATTCAACTCTGTTTTCGTTTATTTTATGTAATTATTTTCATGGTTGTTTATGCTCCAATTGCGTTCAGTATAACAGTTTTTCAATAGACTGGAATTGTGTTAACAATATAGCCCTGCAACTATTTCAATCCCGTCATTGGAATACACCAGAAATGTAGCTCAATTCTCATACAATTTTGTTTTGCAGACAACATCTCTATTTTCGAGTTTGATTAAGTAATGATTTGGGCATAACTTAAATCATTACATGGCAATTGTGCTTTATGATTATATTACCTTTCACTCATAATTCGAAATAGATTTGTTGGTTTTGAAGTACAGGGTGGCATCATCCAAGATTCCAGAGTGAGTTTTACAAAGTTTGAGTTTGATATAAGCTTTGTGTGCAAATGATTGTATGGATTGATCGTTCTCTCTGCCATAATTTTCCTCTATTCTCTTAGCTTAGTGATTAAATTGATTTGATTACAGGTAGCATAAATCTCATCAGAGTTTAAATTATAAAACTCAGTTTATTTTGTTGTGATGAACACTAGATTAAGTTCGGTGCAAGATTCACAACTTGAGCCTTTAAAACTATTTATTATTGACTCAATGAATCCTTTTCCAATTGTCAAAGTGTGAATAGATTAATTTTTCTTTACATGCCCAGTTTGATTTTGCAATTATAAGAAGAGTTTCACTTAAAGGTGGGAACGAGATTTTCCCTTAGAGTTGCTTACATGAATGCTCAGGACATGCTTGAGTGAATGATTGTAGCCTATGCCAACGGGGCACTTTTTTGTTTTTCTACCCGATGAATAGGTTCCTTGTGATTTTCTAGTGTAGTTTCATGTTATTTTCCATAGATTAGATAGTTTTATGTTCTAGTCTCTGCGCATACAGTGTTGGCACCTCTAATCTTACGCCCCCAGATTGATGAGAGTGTCACGGAAATTAGCATATAATTTGACCGACATTTTTGGTGCCATTGTCGAGGAGTTGCTACAAGGGATTAGAGCATGGGTAAGTTATTTTCACAATTTTTTGTTTTGTAGCTACAGTTGCAACTTGGGGGAGGAGAAGTGGTAAGACACAAAGGCGCCCTTACTTCAAAACTTTTGAAGGGGTTCTAGCTTGACGCATTCACTTTCGTGAGTTTCTTCAAAACCTTGTTGTTTCCTTTTATGCAAGTGTGTTTTCAGGCAAGTGTGTTTTCTTTTGGTTTGATTCATGGAAAGGGAAAAAATAACTCATGTCAATGGATAACTTGGTGACAGCCGGGTCTCAGTAGCGAGAGAGCATTCGAGTACATGATGAGCTTGTTTTTGAATTGTTTCTTTTGGCCAATTTTATTTATTCCTTTAAAGTTTTATTTAAGAGTTATAAGATCCCCCCGTATACTAATCCATTTATGAGCAGGAGCTCTAGATCATCCAAGAGAGCTAAAGATGCTCAAGGACTTGTTGAGTAAAAGAGGAAATTTTATTACAAGGATTTTCTCAAATCCTTGTCCACACTCTAGAATCATCACTAAGGATGAATCTACATCTCAAGAAGTAGCAATAGAAGAACAAAGGGTCCATGAACATGCACCACAAGAGGAGAAATTATAATTTTTTTCTAGATATCCTTATCAACATTTGGAGGAGATCCTAGAACCATGGACCACAATTGATGAAGAGCAACACTTAGAGCCAGAGATTGAAGAATTTTTGGCATGCCTATCACGAGATCCCTTGTATATTCTGGAGTGTGATGACCAGCTTTCCAAAGAAATCAATGGCATGACAATCAAATAGGACCAAGGAGACAAAGACTACATTGAGGCTTGGTTCCAAACAGTCATTAGGCCACAACATTCCTCCATTCTCCAACACTTAGGCCACAACATTCCTCCATTCTCCAACACTTCTTGACACCATCTCCACTAAATAAATTGGCATCACATATCCTGGTACTCATCAAGGTATACTTTTCAAATTTGGATATGAGTTTAACAAAGATCATGTTGCATAAATGGATGCATTGAAAATACTCCTACACTTGAGAAAACGCTTTCTTTTTCAAGTAAAGTAGGATAGTGTAAACAAACGAACAAAATAGTAAAGAGAAAAATAAGTTCAACTGTGAAAACTAGTTTATTGGCGTAGTTGGACATGAGTTTTGCTTGAAAACCAGGAAACTGGTGGGAAAAACTCTCAATAAAGTTCTATGAGTTAACGTTGGTTCAAGTTTTATGGTTCTTCAAATCAATTTTTTTATGCTCGTTTCGGATGATGTGGAATTCCTTAAGGCCTGCCTTGTGACAAGTCTCATCCCATCGACTCCAACACATCATTTGGGGTCAATATTAGAGATATTTAAAAGTACCTTGAGGCTTGCATGCCTTAATGGCAGGCTCTCGCGCTATCATCAAGGGAATACACCAATGACCCTTGGCTGATGGATTCTATAGGTGTTCGACTCCAACACATCCATTCACACCAGCTAGAATGTACTTTTGTACCTTGGTGCCCATTGACATTAATGGTAGGTCATCTCGCATTGGTTAACAGTTTGCATTATTGACTGGTACTCCAATGATTTCTTTCTATGTTCGACTCCAAGTAAATCCATTCACATAGATTGAATTGTACTAGTAAGGGGATATGGACGAAGACTATATGATTTATGGTATTAACAACAGCTTGCAGCATTTTCACATTCTTCAAAGTAGCAATTTATTTTTCTTGTTCAGCAGCGACCTACAGCGGCACCTCCATGATCCTATGTTGCACAAAATGACAACATTCCAGAGTAGAATAACTCTTTCTTTTGTAGCATGAAATCAGAGATAAAGAATAAGTTATGTTCAGTTGATCATCATATGTGTTTGAAAACCAGAATTTTAGAGCTTCACTTTTAATTTTTCAACACATGGACTTTTACATGATCATATTTAAAGTTTAAAATTTCAGCTCACTCTAATCTTGACAGTGTTTTAGTATTCCAAGGACAATGAATCTGCAGATGGTCAACCTCAATAACAGTTTCAGCAGTCACATTTCTACAGTTACAGGATCACTATGATAGTTAGGAGACAACCTGTAGCATGCCTCTTCCAAGTTGTCTTCCAAATTTAGGTTTATTCAGTGACAGTTGGCTTCAGAATAAAGGTCTAGAGCTTTCCAAGCAACTCTGGTCTCTTCTCTCCATCACCCTACATGTCTACATCAGCAACATCATCCTTCCCTTGTGCAAATAATGAGTCTCAACACCATCAATGTCATCATTTTATCATCTCTTCTACATCAGCATTTGGCAATTCAGTTGGTTCAGCAACAAAGCATTCAGTGGTCTTAGCATGGTGCAACAACAGTCTTAGGTTTCCTTTTCTACTTCATTCCAGCATACAACATGAGGTAAACTTGAGGTAATGAAACCATTTTTTTTTTCTGGTTTATTAAAAACGTGGAAAACTTAATTTCTATGAGCTCATTCATATAATATGTATTTTTATCCTATTCCATGTATACTATAATCCCACTTACATGTACTCTACCCATATCCCATACCTATATCCCATATCCTTACCCATTTTGTTCATTGCATATGATCTTTCAGCTACCATGTTCAATGATTACTTTTCCACCCATGATCAACGCTCCATTTATGCACGATCATTGCATCAAATGACCAACCTCTATACTCATTAACCATTTCGTTTGAACCCCACTTATTTTGAATCACTACCTGGATTCAAAATAAGTTCGAATTTGCCCATACTTTGTCTCCAAACTTCTGAAATCCTTGTTCCCCACTGGCAGTGATAATAGCTCAAAGGAAGATTTACCCTGCAAAACCCCACATACCAAAGATTTACAGCGTCATGAGGAGACCTAGTTCTGTCTGACAAGAACCCTGTTCATTGGAAGATGGTTTCCTATTTCAAAGCCTCTTCTGGCTCAAGCTAAAAATATAATAACAAAGTCAAATCTTGCCTTATATGTGTTAAGGAAGCACATAAGAAAGGGCCTGCAATTTTATTCTTCGGAGCCAACAAAACCATATTTGTCATCTCAAAATTATGGGGAGATTTCCAACAACCAAATTATTCGGTTTGTGGATGATGCAAATGTGTAACGTGTCACAATTTATAAAACTTTCGACGGAAATCTTACAGCAAAGCCTATTAATGGCGCAATTTTCATCTCCAAACCAAGGACAACTATTTTTGAAGGCTATCCATGCTAGTGTGTGGGTAGGACAGAAACATCTTGGTCAATTGGCTAAACATAAGAGAGCTTAAAGGTTTCTGAGCAGCAACTTTCACAGGACAATATAAATGACTCTGAAGTTATTTCTCTTGGGCATGGTATTTCTCAGACGGCACTCAGACAGAGTGTTTTTGTTGTACCAGAGAGTGCAAACATTGAGTTTAATTTGGGGATATCTCCTATACACATGCAAATGTTTCAACTCCTATCCCTTTGTCATGGTTGCAGAAATGTGCTTCAAGAAACAAGAACTGAGAGCAAAAAATTTTGGTTCCTGAAAGAGTACCAGGGGCAGGGTTTGATTCGGCGTCCTCTATTGGGAGATAGAATGACTATTCGGTTAAAACTGCAAAGCATACTAGTGAGAACGTGGATGGTACACTTTATTCCAGGCATGTTATGAACAATTCCCAGTCTCAATCATCCTTTTTGGGTGGCAGCAAAGGTAAGGAAAATGCTAAAGGTAACCTCACAGTTTTCAAAAGAACATGTTCTATAAATGATGTTGTACAGGAAGTTAAAGACATCCTTGAAGTGCCTTCCGAAAGAGCCAAACTGTGTAAAGGAACCTCAACATGAAACTCTTCTGAACTCAATTGATAAGAGTCAAAAGAATTTACATTCTGAACAGAAGAGACACCACAGGTATTTCTCTCGATATACAAGTAAACACAATACTGAGGTTGTTGAAATTGAGTATGAGCTTACTAGTGGTGGGAATAGAAAGAGACATCAGCGAAAGACATTATTTTTTACTCATTTCTCGTTAGCATGTGTACAATTGTGGGACAAGGCAGTGGGTTGTGGCTGGGCCACCATAAGATGAACTAAACACTTTACCTTGCTATCGAAAGAGGCATTTTGACAGTTCAACCAACAAATACTATCATTATTACAGTATCGGAGCAGAGGTAGTATTTGCAATGTTGATGGTTGTGATGATATTTTAGATTATGATACCAATTTCACAATGCCTCATTCATGGAAGGCGATGAGAAAGGCCATATCACACAGATTTCATCTAAAGTTTGGTATGACTATAATAGATTTCCCGATGGCTGGCTAACCTCATCCTCAAATTCCATCTGTTGTTCCTTAGACACAAAGTTCTAAGGTTGAAGAGTTTGGTTTTAGGGGATCACGTCATTCAGTTAGAGAACCTCGAATCCTTTAAGAATGGGGTTAGAAACCTATGCCCTTTCCTTTGTTAGGTGATGAGCCTTGTTATCTCCATTTTGTGGAGAATTAAGGAGATGATGTCTCTAGGCCCTCAGGTTGCAAATATGGAGTGCCAAGAGACCACATGACCAGCAGTACCCTTTACACAGATGGAAAACCCACTCACCACCACAGATGGTCACAGGTTTACAGATGGCATCCACCACACCAGTTGGTTTTGGGAAGGCAGTGGGCCTTTCTCCATGAGGTACAAGTCAGTATTATGGTGAGCATCATTTCAATATCTAAGCCATCTGATTATATTGTATCTTAGATTGCTGTAGATTTCATGATATGTGCTTGGACATTATGCATTTTGCCTTGTTTCACCTTGGTGGTTGACATTGTGCCTTATTAAGTGGTCTTCTTTGGGAATGGGTTTGCTACTGAGAAACCCCTTAATGAGCCATCGTACCATTCCTGACCATACTTACCATTTTCCATCATTATTCCCCTCCATCTCCTTATCTCTTGGGATTTTAGGGTGTATTGACCCAAGAAGGGGCTGTCCCTCATTCTATGGGAAGAAGGGGCTAAAGGCCCAGAGGGGTTGGTGTTAGGTAAAAGATAAAATCCTTATATAAACCTTCTAGATGCTTCGCCCAGGGATCACCCAAGAAAGAAATGAAACGCTTATCTTTGAATAAAGGGGGACCCACAATATAATAAAAAATGCTTAAAAGGTTAGTTGAATGATATGAGGTATCATCATGAGCCGACCTATCACATCCATGGATATCTAGTGGTATGACATTGTCATCATCTAGTCACCAAACCAGGGCAATGACGAAAAGGGGTCTCATCACGAGCCAACCTTCTCATTTCCATTAGGTATTTGTGGGTGACATTGCCACCACATGGTCACCACACCATGGCAATGACCTTCAATCTCTCCTTATGCTATTATGAAAGAAAATATAAAGAAAGAAAGATAAAAGGCAAATGATGAGCTTGGAAAAAGTGCATTGTGGACGAAGGTACCACACACCCTCTACAAAGGCACCCATGAATGAGACACTATGACCCCTAGTATGTCATGAGCCCTATGTCCATTGAGCCTTGATCTCATCTACCTCATACACTTCACATGGCTTAGAGAGGGACCTCTTGAAAGCTCTCCTTGACCTAGGGCAAGATCTACCCAATAGGACACCTCGTCAAACCTCCCATACTTAAGCTTGATAAGTCGCATAGTGTCTTTGAGTTGTTAATTGTTTGATATGGTGATCGTTGATGCACATGCTTGGATGGCTTATTTATTGATTGGATTAACTTATCATGATGTTATGACTTAAGATCCTTGGAGGGCGTGTTCATTTGTCTTTGCAGGACCTAGCTGGTGGATAGTTTTGGGAGAACAAGCCTAGCTTGGGCTTTCAAAGGGCTACAAGCCCACAGGTTGGATGTCAGGGGCCTGCATGCCGGATGAGAGATATCAAACTTAGAAGGCCTCAAAGATGACTTGGAAAACATAGCCTAGCCCCAACATGCCAAACGTTTTGCCTAGGAGAGGCAAAACGTCACTTCTAGAGACATGATGTCACATAGGGAGGTTAGGGCTTGGTGGTGAGGTGCCACTCATTTACACATGGAAGTTTGAGGAGGAGAAGAGTCTTCACCATGTATAAGTGCCTAGTTGCTTGACACATGGCCTTTGGAGGCCCATCCACGCTTCTCCAACACCAACGACTTCCTCAAAGTGGAAAAACGTCTCCTAAAGGGGTGACGTCCTCCTAAATTAGGGTTTAATTTGTGCAAAAGATGAAATTTTAAGTGAATTGTTTAATATTATTTTGTTAAGGGGGCAAGATTAGGGTTGTTGACCCCTAATCTTGTGTTTTACTCCTTAATTTGTGGACAAGCTATGTTAGATAAATTTTGTATAAATAGAAATCATAAAATCTCATTTGAAAGATAACTCTCCCTCTTGTGAGAGGACTTGGTCTGAAATTTCGGCCCTCTTGGCTCTTTTATCTCTTATGCACTTGTTTTATGGCTATGTTTATGAATGGTTGATGGAGGAAGGTCTAGCGCTAGCTTTGGATGATGCTTTCTAGCTCTTGTGGTGATTTATCTTGGCATTTCTCTTGATCTTGGTATGGTATTCTACTATACTGCTATCATTTTTCAAGTTCAAGTATAGTTATGATAGGATATAGGTGGGAAGTATAAGGGAATACACTCCCACCATAATCTTCATCATTTTTATTTTCTTCATCTCATTAATTAAGGGTTTGCTAAGAGAAGTATAAGGGCATACACCCTCTTAGCCTAAAACCTAGCTTAGAGAAACTTGTCTTGGGGAGTAAAAGGGTTTACACCCCAAAGGAGGTAGCTTCTCTGAGCTCCTTGTGACTCCATCAACCCAATAGTAAAGACACTAGTAATTGATTTATTGCATTGGAGAAATAAAATATTGCATTGGGAAACGTGATTTTCGGTCATTTTTACTTCTTGCAAAGTGGATTGTTTTCCTTGTTCTTTGGGAACCTCACAGCTACTAGGGTGTCCCCATATAGGGGATACTTATTGCTTCTATTACAAAATTGTATCTTCAGCCATTAGGGCTACAAAAACCCTAACTTACTTGCTTTAATAATTGGCTTATCAACCATTGGGTTTTGTTCAAAGTTTGCACTTACTGTCCTTGTCCTAGTGCATTTTTTGGCAAAGTTTGAGGAGATTTCAGTGGCTGATTTTATTACTGTAATACATTGAATTTTATAGCCATAAGGATGATATAATTTGTTGCTAACAAGTGTTTACAACAGCCTTATCTTTTATGCTAAGAGTATTAGTTTTTCATCTTGAGTTTACCTAGTCATTTACTAGTTTTTCTCTTGCATTTTCTACTTGATCTTTATCATTTATTGAGCAGTTTATAGTACCTTTTTCTTACTGATATATACGGTTATATATTTCTGAAAATTAGGGACAAAAATCTTAACTTGTTGATCCAACTAACATATTACTATTGCAAAGTGTCTTTTCTTGTGTCTTGGCCAGGTACAATCTTCTAGAGAAGTATTATACCTATGGGGCAACAATTACTTGACTTGCAAGACATCTATTTCCACCTTTCACTCCACTTAGACTTGACCTATATGGGCTTCATTTCCATCCATCTTTATCTCCATCTCAATCCTCCTAGGGTCACCGAGATCACCTCCCTAGAGTGACCTAGTCACCCTTGAAGTGCGGGACCTACATCAAGGTGACATTGGGTGTCGGATTGCCAAGTTGTAGCACTTGTTCCGTGGTTGGGTCGGACTTTTCCCAACCTACAACTTGTGCTATAACAAGCCTAACAAAATTCCTTCAACACATGATAGAAATGTGGACTTAAGCACAAAACCATACCATAGAGACTAGAGTGTAGCATTAGAGGTACCAATGTCACAGGATAAGCTTGTCTTTCAGGAAAATCAAGATTTCTTTACATTGATCAAATTTTGCCCAGTTTTGATGAATTTATGCACCAGGACATTAGCTATATGTTTTGCTTGCATTAGGACACACAATATATTAGGTGTGGGGGAGATGTTGGGCCTCTAATTTGATGCCATTTGCATTTCCAATGAACCCTTTTTAACCCATCAAAACCACTCTTTTTGCCATAATCATCATATTTTTTGTCATAAAGGTCATCCAAAGGCTCATGAAGTAATATTATTGGTTTACTAATGTTTTCCCATCATTTTTTTACCAATTAGGAGGATTAAAGAATGTTTTTGTTACTCGTGATGGTTTTAAGCACCTATAGATTTTCCTGTAACCCACATAGAGTTCTTGTAACCCGTGTTGTTGTTTGCCATGGTTCCAAAGATCTAGAAGGAAATCATAGACATGGGTTTTTCTTCTAGACCCATCAACATGCTTATATGCTATTCAAAACGTGCCCAGGTTTATTCTCCAATATCTAGCTCATGATTAACAATTCAACCCAAAATAAGCAACAATTTCCAAACATCAAACTTCGAACGCAAATTCCAAGGTAATGGAAGCGAATCTTGAAAATCCAAGATATGGGTTTTGTACAGAAGGATCCAAATTGATTATTTCAAGGGCAGCTTTCCAAAATCTTAAATGTTTTGGTAGATTTGGAGGTTTTTCTGATATGGGTTTACCCCGATTTTCTATTATGGATGGATTTCCAATTTGTAATGAACAGTTCTAGTTTTGGGGATTCGATTTCATCTTTCCACCTTGATGTTTGTATAAATAAACCTCCATAGAACAAGAGGGGGGTAGTATATTATGCATTTATATTATTAAATATCATACTTAGATATTTACATTTCCTGTATCGATTTGCATCATTGAGATTGTTAATAAAATATAGATGTTTTAAAGATCAGTTCATGGTTCAATTAGGCTCCATTCTGTAGTTATTTAAGGCAACATGATGTCGATTGGGAGGTCCCACCAATCTAGCTAGTGTTTCCATGTACAAGTAGCGTAGTTTTGTAAGTGTGTTATTTGAATTTCCCATGTTTCATTCAGCTTTGTTTTCGTTCATTTTATGTAATTATTTTCATGGTTGTTTATGCTCCAATTGCATTCAGTATAACAGTTTGTCAATAGACTGGAATTGTTTTAACAATACATCGTTGCAACTATGTCAATCCAATCATTGGAATACACCAAAAATGTAGCTTTATTCTCATACAATTTTGTTTAGTAGACAACATCTATATTTTCGAATTTGATTAAGTAATGATCTGGGCATAACTTGAATCATTACATGGCAATTGTGCTTTATGATTATATTACCTTTCACTCATAATTCGAAATAGATTTGTTAGTTTTGAAGTACATGATGGCATCATCCAAGATTCCAAAGTGAGTTTTACAAAGTTTAAGTTTGATATAAGCTTTGTGTGCAAATGATTGTATGGATCGATCCTTCTCTCTACCATTATTTTCCTCTATTCTCTTAGCTTAGTTATTAAATTGCTTTGATTATAGGTAGCATAGATCTCATCAAAGTTTAAACAATAAAACTAAGTTTGTTTTGTTGTGATGAACACTAGATTAAGTTCGGTGCAAGATTCACAACCTGAGCCTTTAAAACTTTTTATTGTTGACTCAATGAATCCTTTTCCAGTTGCCAAAGTGTGAATAGATTAATTTTCCTTTACATGCCCAATTTAATTTTGCAATTACAAGAAGAGTTTCACGTGAAGGTGGGAATGATATTTTCCCTTAGAATTTCTTACAAGAACGCTCGGGACATGCTTGAGTGAAAGATTGTAGCCTGTGTCGGTGGGGTACTTTCTTGTTTTTCTATCCAATGAGCAGGTTTTTTGTGATTTTCTAGTGTAGTTTCATGTTCTTTTCCATAGATTTGATAGTTTCATGTTCTAGTCTCTGTACATACAGTGTTGGCACCTCTAATCTTACGCCCCTGAATTGATTATAAAGTGTAACAAAAATTAGCATATAATTTGACCGACATAGACATAACATAGTGATCACAATAATCAAGATCACCTTAATACTTAGACAAGTCACCTTTACTTTCATGCAAGAGTGATTTATTTTTCCGCAAGTGTGATTTACTTTCCTACAAGAGTGGTTTACTTTTCCGCAAGTGTGATTTACTTTCCTGCAAGATTTACCTTCCCACAAGAGTGATTTATTTTCCTGCAAGTGTGTCATTTACTTTCCTGCAACGTGTGTTTTTACTTCTGCAAGTGTGAATTTGGTGTATTTTAACTCGGTGACTTGCTATAGCATTTTGGTATATTTTCTTGTGACATTCATTTGAAAGTACTACAACTCATTGACAATTACAACATTATACTTGCATATATGATGCATGATAGTTCATAAGTTTAATATGACCTCGGATTGATAATTAAACGCACAACTCTTCAGTTTCTTACTAAATTAATTAGGAAGTAATTGAAAAGTCCATCATTTTTTGTGCCATTGTTGGGGATCTATCAAAATTATAGTTGTTGTTTTGTTATCATTTGGATTTTCATTCTAGTAGATTGAGTGATATGATTTCTTTTCATCAATTTGTTAATGTTTATGCCATTATTATAGTTCTTTGCATTTCAATAGATAAGAGCAACATAAGAACAAGATCACTGAGAAATACACATTCACAAGAGACACAACATTTATCCTGGGAAATCCTCTAGGGGAAGAAAACCCAACAAAAAATTCATTATCATAAATTGCCAATACAATGTCAAGAGATAACTCAAACCAATACAAATAGTCCTCTCCAAAAGATGTGCCACTCTTCTCCCTCTCTCCAACTAGTAAGTTGCAGCTTGCCTCTTAGAAATGAGCAAGTGTGTTGTGTGATAAAGTGAGGCGCTAGCCTCTCTATATATACAAGTCTGGCACGTGTGAAGGGTCTTCACTGGCAGGGCCGACCTCTCACTCTAGGTGGGTAAACCCACCTTTATTATATTTCTGGGTCTGAATAATAACTGCTGAGGCCGACTTCTTATTCTGCCTATTACAATTGTCTGTTGACCAATCCGTAAAAGGGGATTTGGTCCTAATACAATTACCGACATCATTAATCCAAAATGGGGATTAATCTTATAAATAATATATTAATAATAATAAGAATACTCTTTGCAGTTACATTATTTCAACACAATTTGTATAATGTTTTTTGAATCTTTTCTATGCAAAGAGTTGGATATCAACAAGGTATATTCATTAGTTCATCCAAAAATTCCCAAACAACTAATAGTGTAGGTCAATCTCAAGAAGGAAAGGAGAAAATCCAACCAAACTATTTGTCACCTACAACAAGTTTTCTTGCCAAGAAGAGACCTGAGACCTCCACTCAAGAATCTGAAATTGTACAGGTTTCTATGCACACAAAGGTTCCACCTTTAGAGGAGTTGTTCGGTGAACAATACTCCTCCAAGAGTTCATCTTTCATAAAGCACCTTCGGAAGCAGAAGACAGCCCTCGGAAGGAGATGGAAAACAAAAATGTCAAAGTAGAAACCTCTACCTTCAGATTTTCAATTAGAGGATATAATGAAGAAATCAAGATGAAGAATATCCCTCATTCAACCTTGCCAATTTTTCATGGTTTATCAAAAGAAGACCTTGATACCTTCCTCTTCAAATTTGATGTTCTTTGCAGAAGTTATGATTACATGTCGTATGCCCAGAAATTGAAAATTTTTCCTGTCACACTCAAGAACGTTGCATTACACTAGTTCACGGGCCTTGGTAGGAAAAACATTTGCACATAGGACCAGATGACTTCAAAATTCCTAGAAAAGTACCAAGATTATTGTAAAGACAAAGAAAGAAGGGAGGAAGTCTTCAGAATGACACAACATGAATTTGAGATCCTTGAGGATTACGTCAAAAGGTTCAACTATAATTTGCAAAGGGAAAGGAAAGGAGATTTGGCTCCTGAGACAAGACGTGTCTTATTCTTTAGAGGAATTCGATATGATTTCATTGAACTCCTCAACATGATGGGAAGAGGAGATGTTTCTCGATTATAATATGATGTTATCTTGGAACTTCATCGCAAATATTCCAGAGGTACTTCAAAAAGAGGTAAAGGGCCAAGGGAAATATTAATGAGGACTAGCAAAATATTAACATGGACTGGAAAGACGGTTGGGGGTGGAGTCACAAGAGTAGAGATTGGGAACATGTTAAAGGACTTCAAGACTGATATACTTAGTTCCTTGAGCTCCCAGTTGGATACACTACAAATGAAGAAGAAGAAAGAAGAGGCAGAATGATATTTGGTCATCTTTTGCCCAAAATGTAGAATAAAACACCCGTGGAAGGAATTCCCATTGAGCCAAATTGAGGTTTGTGGAATATGTAGTGAGTACCATGCTACTTTCAATTGTCCATATTTACCAAGACCGAAAGATATCTATCAGAAAGTTGAGGAACCAGAGCAACTATGTTTTTTCTCTCAGAAGTGACCATGGCAACCCAGACCTCAATGTATGGTTCAAGGCTAATATCGGTATTTCAATTCACATTGGACTAACCCTTCCATGTAGTATACTTCTCATACATGGTGTCTACCAACTCAATCATGGGTGTCTCCTCCTCCAAACCAGTTATGACAATAGGGGTGGAGAAATCGAAATCCCACTTTAGGAGGCCCTCAACATCCCATACCATAGCCAACCATGCAACTTCTACCCCCTCCACAAATGCAAGCATCCACATTATCCCCTCCTCGACCACAATTACCTTCACAATCCATCCCTAACCATAATAACGGGAGGCTATGCCAATCAACACAAGTTGTCGGGCTTGCTTCCTACCCTACTTATTCCATCTCTTCCATGTACTGCAATGATATCCATCTTCGATCTAGGAAGACATTAACCAAGGACCAACCTCCTATTCATATTGAAGATTTCAATGAGGATGTTTCGAAAGAAGAACCAAAACAAAAACAATCTCATGAACCTGTCAAAGTTGATAATTCCCACCCTGAACTTCAAAACCCACCCTATCCAGAATTATTAAACCTAGAGAAACCTCTTAATCAAACTAAATTCAACTTCTTGGGGGAACTCAAGAATGTGTGTTAAAACACCAATGTTCCAATCCATCAAAGATGTTCCTATCTATTTGAAAGCAGTAAGGGAACTTTGTTTAAGGAAACCTGGTAGAAAAAATAAGGACCCTCAAATTGTCCATGTTATGGGTAAACTTTCAGACCTAATAATGGGGCGAGTTCTCATGGACAAATACTTTGACCCTGGTAGCCCGGTAGTTAATGTGGAGATTAATAATAAACTTATTAGAAACACATTAATCAACCTTGGTGTTCCCATTAATGCATGACGTAAGAAACCATGGAATCCTTAGGACTCACTAGCCTTAGGGAAACCCCAACCATACTCCAGCTTGCTGACAGGTCAACTATTAAACCAAAGGGAATCTTAGAAAACATAGTGATCTCTGTATATTCATGGGAATATCCCAGGGACTTTATGATCCTACAACCCAAAACCTCATTGGGGGGATCTTTTAATCCTAGAAATACCTTGGCTAGCCATTGTTGATGCTTGTTTATGTTAGTGGTAGCATCAGGCATGTATTTTCGCATAGGTCTATGTGCCTAGACGTGTGGAAATTGTCCAAATCCTTCTACTCTTAAATTTACTTTAGTTAAAGGAATTATTAAAGTAAATTTATTTTATTAATTAATTGTGTAATTAGTTAATTGATAATAGTGTATTTTTTTTTTGTGAGATGATAATTTGATTGCAGTAAGGAAATAATTATATAACAAAGTACCTATGTGTTGGAGTAAAAATTACAACATGGTATAAGAGCACATGCTCTGAATGGAAGCCAGATCAGTATAGGGGTAGTTTTCTAGTGGCAGGTTATTTCCAGAGCAGTTCTCAGGTCTTAGGGATGGCAGCAACATCGTTGAGAGTTGAAGACAGATTGGATAGAGAATCTAACTTCCTATCTTGGAAAGCAAGAGTTACTTTGGCGTTGAAGGAGTATGACCTTTGGAAGTTAGTGGATAATAAGTTACTCCACCAACAGATCCGACATCTTTAAATGCTCACAACAAGAAGGAGATCAAAGTAGAGAGGTTCCTCCTGGAGTCAGTGAAGGATCATCTGATTCCTAACCTAATCGAGAAGATGACGACCAAAGATATGTTTGATGCCTTGGTAATTTTATTCCAAAGAAAAAACATGAATAGGAAGATGATATCAAGGAATAAACTCATATCGGTTTATATGTCTAGATCAGATAATGTTACCAGTTATCTCATGAGGATCACACAGGTGCATGATCAACTTGCAACCATAGGGGAGAAAAAAGAGGATGCAAAGCTCATGAACGTGGCATTGAATGGTCTTCCTAAGTCATGGGAACCATTTGTTAAAGGAGTTTGTTCTCAGGAGAATCTCTCGGATTGGAAGAGACTTTGGGATGATTGCGTCGAAGAAGAGATTCAGGAAGAGTCTAAAGGAAGCAGTAAAGGAGGTATTGAAGAGAACTTGTCCCTTGTCAGTAAGACAAAGAAGGGAAAATGAAGGAGTTCTAGTAAGAAGGGTAACAGTGATGGAGGATCATCACAGCCATGGAAGAAGAAAGACTTGAGTAAAATCAAGTGTTTCTCATGTCATAAGAATGGGAATTATGCATCTTAGTGTCCGAAGAAGAAGAAGAAGGGCAATGAAAAGACATAGACAACAACATAAGCAGAGACGTATCTTGATGAGTTTGCAACAAAGTTTGAGAAGGATTAATCAATGATTTCTTCCCTTTCTACTAGCACAACAACGAGGGGTGCTTAGTTCTTGGATAGTGGTGCATATCATCATATGACAGAGGCATGAGAGTTGTTTAACATTCTGACAAAGAAGGACTCAAAGGTTCATGTGGAGTTTGGTGATGATGTTGTTGAAATATTGTAACTGCAAAGAGTATTCTATTTATTATTGAGTTATTATCCATCAGATCAATCCCCTTTTGTGGATTGGTCAAACCCTAAATATATTATGTTAATTAAGAAGTGGGCCCCCAGGCCTAATTAAAGTGGTTTTAACCACTAAGAAGAGAATTCGGCCCTGCCTAGTGAAGAGACACCTTTCCAGTGCCTTTCAGCTAGTATAAATAAAGGAGGCTAGCGCCTCATTATCTCACTCACTCATTCACTCATCAAGTGTACAATTTTGGAGAGCTGCAGTTGGGAGAAGAAGGAAGAGAGAAGCACATTTCTCGGTGTTGTATATTCTCTAGTGTTTTGGTTTATTGTCTTGGCATTGTATTGGCTATCTATATTAAGGAAGTTTTGTTGGGTTTTCTCCCCCATGAGGGTTTCCCAGAATAAATGTTGTGTATCTTGTGATTGTGTTTCTCTCAGTGATCATATCTATGCTATTGTTATCTAGTAAATTGAAAAGAAACTTAATAATATCTCAAAACTTAACATGGTATCAGAGCTAAGCTGAAGAGAGAACCTTTCACTGGATAAGCAAAAACATCATTGTTGTCGTACAAGAAAATTAGGGCTTTTGTTGAAGATGATTTTCATCCTAAAACTCATCAAGGAAGTTCACTCTAGCCTAGCAAAATCATTGGTATATTGAGCACACTTTTTTAGTGGATAAAACTCTTGAAAAGTGAAACCCTATTTTTCACTAGTACCAGAAAACCAGAACCAGTACCAGAAGTACAAGTCCATATTTCCGCAGGTCAAATTTGAAAGGGAAAAAATTTGGGTTTTCTGAAATCTGACTGCACTAGCCTACTTGCCTCAGCCTAGTGCACCTCCTAGTAAGTTCATATTTAATTTCTGAGCACTTTCATTTTTTGGTCATTTTCCCAGCTCCAGGTCAAGATGTCTGCAAACACCAAGCTTGTTGACAAGCTAGAAGGTGTGGATAACTTTTGTTCCTGAAAGTATAGGATTTCACTCATTCTTGAAGAGAATGACCTAGAAACATTCATTAAAGAATATGTACTAGAACCTACCGATGCTACAACTAAAGAAAAACACTAGAAGGACATGGTTAGGGCTAAAAGAACCATTGCAGAATTGATTAAAGATCACTTGATCCCTCAAGTGGATTCAAAGAAAACTCCAAAATAAATGTTTGATGCCCTAACCAGGATGTATGAAGGAAATAAAATTAACTGGAAGTTGAACTTGAGAACTCAACTCAAGAATACAAAGATGCAAAAAGGAGCAACAATCCATCAATATTTCTCTAGAATATCTCAATTCAAGGAACAGCTAGAAGCAATTGGAGATACTCTATATGAAGATGAACTCATAATTGTTGGGTATGTGTTATATTCTTTGCAGGAGTAGTAGTTTTTGCGTTGCACTGAACATGCAGGGGGGTTTGAGGGGGGGTGAAAGCCCCCCTGCGCGAGGGTTCGGGGGCAGCGCCCTCCGATAAATGTTTTTTTGCCTCGAGAAACATGTCACATATTTAGGTGGTTTTTCGACACATGGTTTCTTTGCCGATGGTTTTCTATTTTCAGTTAAAGAATTAGGGTTGTTGACTAATCCAGGTCATTAGGTTAGGGTTTTGGATGTTGTTGGCTCCTATATGTATATTGTATTGTAAACAATGTAACACTATGAATGAATATAGAATATGTTGGTTTTCCCGGTTTGGGTTTCCAAGGGAAAAATCTCTATGTAATGTTTGTATTCTCCATTGTATCTTTTATGTTCTTTTACTAAAAATCTGTTTGTAGTAAATATTGTACAAGGTTAAAATCTACATTTGGTATTAGAGCTTTGTTGGCTTCAGGGGGATTCCTTTGTGGTCAAGGGTTTGGCTTGGGACTGTGATAAGCCTTGTTACTGTGGGAGATCTGTGGTATTTATTCTTCAAGTGAAAAGAAATGGCGAGCAATTCGAAGTTGTGGACACTCAATATGGATGATCTGTTGGTGGATAGAGATCAATGGATCGCGGTAGATCCAAGTACTGCACCTACAGTAACTTCAGTAGATGACTAGAAAAATTTGGATCGGAAGGCAACGAGCACAATCTGACTATGTCTTTCAGATTCAGTACTATTGAATGTGTCAGAGGAAGCTACAGCCAAGGATTTATGGGATAAGTTGGGGAAGTTGTATCAGTCTAAGTCCCTAGTAAATAAACTATTCCTGAGAAAGAAGCTGTATAACCTGAGGATGAGAGATGGAGACTCGGTGGCATAGCATTTGAACGACTTCAATACTATGGTAAGTTAGTTAGTATATGTTGAGATTAAAATTTCAAATGAAGATAAATGTATCAGTTTACTATGTTCTTTACCAGACTCGTGGGATAGTATGGTTGTGGCCATAGGTAGTAATACAACTTCCTTGAAGTTTGATGAAGTGGTCTCATCCTTGTTGTCGGAGGAGATGAGACGAAAGAATATGGAAGGACATAACACATACACATTATTTGCAAGAGGACGTTCCCAGGAAAGAAATAGATCTAAGTTCTCAAGTGGGAGATCTAAGTCTAAGGGTAGATCTAAATCTCTCAGAAAGTTTGTAAAGGTGTGTTGGAAATGTGGAAAATAAGGGCACTACAAGAAGTAGTGTAGATCCAAATTTGAGAAAAAAAAAAAGATCTGAAGAATCTCCTTCTACAAAAGAAAAGACCTCCAAGGAAGGAGAGGATGTGTACTTGGCTTCTTCAAGCACACATGCAGATCATGAGGCATGGTTGGTTGACTCTGGTGCATCCTTTCATATGACTCCCCATAGGGAGTGGTTCTGTGAATATGAAAGGTATGATTGAAGTAATGTTTTCTTAGGTGATGATTCGACAACCAGAATCATAGGACGAGGAAAAATCAAGTTGAGGCTCATAGATGGAAGGATTAGAACATTTCCTGGTGTTCTACACATCCCAAGTTTGTTTAGAAACTTGATTTATGTAAGCAAAATGGATGATGCAAGGGTAAAAACAATATTTGAAAAGTAAACCTGCAGGATGATTCGAGAAGCAATGGTGTTGTTGAAGGGAGTTCGGTTTGGAACTCTGTATAAGTTGCAAGGAAGCACTATTAGTGATGGGTATAATAGTTCCATTGTTCTTGATATTGAAGTTGAAGAAGAAAGAAGTCTTAAAATCTCTGGAGAAAAGGTTATGTTGTGGCATCAAAGACTGGGGCATGTCAGAGAGAAGGGTCTTCGACTACTACAAGRTAAAGGTATGGTTGAAGGTATGTCTAACTGCTCTCTGGATTTTTATTTCTGTGAACATTGTGTATATGGGAAGCAGAATCGGGTAAGATTCCCTTCTCGTGCAACGAGGGTAGAAGGAATTTTACAGCTAGTTCACAGTGATGTTTTTGGACCTGTATCGGTCCCATCATTGGAAAAATATGTRTACTATGTCTCATTTATAGATGAMTTCTCGAGGAATACTTGGATATATTTCCTTAGGAAGAAATATGAAGTCTTTGATAGGTTTAAAGAGTTTAAGGCTCTTGTTGAGAATCAAACAGAGAAAAGAATTAAGGTGTTGAGGACAAATAATGGCAGAGAGTTCTAAGGGAATGAATTTGAAGAATTTTGTAAGAATTGTGGTATAGAAAGGCATAAGACTACTCCATATACACCTCAACATAGTGGAGTTGCAGAAAGGATGAACAGAACGTTAATGGAAAAATCAAGGTGCATACTCAGTGGTGTCGGGTTAGGGAAAGAATTATGCGCAGAGGCAGTGGGTGTTGCATGTTACCTGGTCAATAGATCACCCTCATCAACATTGGATGAAAAGAATCCACAAGAGGTATGGACTGGTAAGGAACCTTCTCTCACACATCTCAAGGTATTTGGTTGTGATGCATATGTTCATGTTCCAAAGGAAAATAGGAGTAAGTTAGATAAGAAGGCTGAAAATTTTATCTTTATTGGATATAAAGATGGTCTCAAAGGTTATAAGATTTGGAACCCAGAAACTAAGAAGGTAGTGTATAGTTGAGATGTGGTATTTAGATAAATGAAGGATGTTGTTAAACAGGAAGTCCTACCAAGTAAGTAAGAACTAGAGAAAATAGAGTTTGATTTAAAGGATGATGAATCAGACTCTACAGAAGAACATGAATCAGAAGAAGAAGATCTTCATACTCCAGTATTGAGGAGATCGGTTCAAGATAGAAGGCTACCGGAAAGGTATCCTCCATCTGATTTCCGTTCAGATTTTTCTTTGTCTATTACTGATGATGATCCTAGAACTGTCAGGGAGGCAGTGGATTCAGATGATGGAAATCTTTGGAAAAGGGCCATGGACGAAGAAATGGAAGCTTTGGATAAGAATGAGGCTTGGAATGCAGTGCAGTTTCCGACTGGAAGAAATCCTATTGGAAACAAATGGGTATTTAAAAAGAATCTTAATGCAGGAGGAAAAGTGGAGAAATACAAAGCTTGATTAGTAGCAAAGGGTTATTCCCAGGTTGAGGGAATTGATTTTGGTGAGATTTTTTCTTATGTTGCCAAGTTAACCTCTATAAGATTTATGTTATTTTTTGTTGTTGCATTTGATTTTGAAGTAGAAAAAATGGATGTGAAGACAACATTCCTACATGGGGATCTGGAAGAATAAATCTATATGAAGCAACCAGAAGGTTATGTTGTGAAGGGAAAGAACGAGCTAGTATGCAAGCTGAAAAAGTCCCTGTATGGTTTAAAACAATCACCAAGGATGTGGTATCAAAAATTTGATACTTATATGTTGGGACTTGGATTCACAAGAAACAAAGAGGGTCATTGTGTGTATTTTAAATTAATTGATGATCATATGATTTATTTGTTCTTGTATGTGGATGACATGTTGTTGATAGGAAACAACAAGGAGATTATCCAAGATGTGAAAACTCAGTTGTCCTCTAAACTTGACATGAAGGATCTCGGTGCTTCAAATTTCATTTTGGGTATGGAAATTAAAAGAGATTGGAAAAAGAGGAAACTCTGGTTAAATCAGAGAAAATATGTCGAGACAATATTGCATAGGTTTAATATGCAGGAATGTAAACCAATCAAGGTTCCTATTCCTGTTGGGGTAAAGTTATATGTGGATCAGTGTCCCAAGACACAGGAATAAGAGGACATGTCTCGTTTTCCATATGTGAGTGCAGTTGGCAGTTTGATGTATGCAATGGTCTGTACTAAACCAGACATTGCACATGAAGTGGGAGTTTTGAGCAGGTATATGTCAAAACCAGGGAAGGAGCACTGGACAGTAGTAAAAAGGGTTTTTAAGCATTTGTGTGGCACTACTAGATATGGATTGTGCTACGAAGGAAGACCAAGATTGGACAGAGTGGTGGATATACATAGATTTGTGGATGTAGACTAGGCTGGAGATCTGGATCGTAGGAGATCTACAAGTGGCTATGTATTTAACCTGTTTGGAGGATAAATAAGTTGGATGAGAAAAAGATAGGTTGTAGTGGCACTTTCAACTATAGAAGTTGAATACATGGTAGCCACTCATGCAAGTAAGAAAGCAGTATGGTTACAAATATTGTGTTCAAGTATTGGGTTGGTACAACAAGTTGTAAGGATAGATTGTGATAGTCAGAGTGCAATTTTTCTGGCGAAGAACTCGGCTTATCATTCAAAGACAAAGAATATTGGTATTCAATATCACTTTGTAAGAGACATGATTGAAGAAAAGAAAGTATTGTTGATGAAGGTGGACACTTTGAAGAATGTTGCAGATTCATTAAAAAATCTATGAGCACCGAGAAGTTCTCTTGGTGTAGAGGATCCATGTGCATTGTTGACTATGTAACCCCCTGTATGCAAAGAAAACAAGAAGTGGAAGAATGTTGGGTATTTTTTATATTCTTTGCACAAGTAGTAGTGTATGTGTTGTGTCGGATGCGCAGGGGGGAGAAATACCCCCATGTGGGGGTTTGGGGGCAGCACCCCCGAGAAAAACTTTTCCGCCTGGGAAACGTGTCACATATTTATGTGTTTTTTCGCCACATGGTTTCTTTGTCGATGGTTTTCTATTTCTAGTTAAGGAATTAGGGTTGTTGACTAATCCAGGTCATTGGGTTAGGGTTTTGGATGTCTCTAGCTCTTATATGTATATTGTATTGTAAACAATGTAACACTATCAATGAATATAGAATATGTTGGTTTTCCCGGTTTAGGTTTCCAGGGGAAAAATCTCTGTGTAATGTTTGTATTTTCCATTGTATCTTTTCTATTCTTTTACTGAAAATCTGTTTGTAGTAAATATTGTACAAGGTTAAAATCTACAATAATGACAACCCTTAATGGTATCACAAGACCTTGGAATACATTCATCCAAACTATTTGTGCTAGAAAGGACAAACTACAATTTGGCAGTCTTTGGGGAGAATGCATTCAAGAAGAAGCAAGAGTAGCTAATCGAGAAGTGGTACTATCAAGAGATGAATCGAGAAGTGGTACTATCAAGAGATGAAGATCAAGCCCTAGCTTCTCATGCTAAAGGAGGAAATAAGAGGTCTCACTTCCATAAGGAGACTCATCAACATAAATAATCTCACCCTCCAAAGAAATTCTAGAAGTTTGAGAAAGGTCAAAGAAGAGAAATATATTTCTCCTCTTATCAATGCTACCATTGTGATAAGATGGGACATATTGCCAAAAATTGTCCATCTAGAAGAGAAGAATACAAGAAGAGAAACAAAAGGCACCATGCCCATACATTTGAAGATGAAGATCCACCCACAAAGATGATTAAAGAACAAATTGAAGATTATGTCCTAATCTCTTCCCTCTCATGATCAGTGTCACCTGGTGAGGATACTTGGCTCATATATAGTGGTGCTTCCAAGCACTTGACGGGTCAAAGAGACATTCTCTCTAGCCTTACAGAAAAAAAAAAAAATTCCCTAGAAAGTTACACTTGGAGATGATTATCAGTACCCTATCAAAGGTGTGGGAGAGTCAAATTACAAACTTGATTCAAGAACCCCAATGAAGATGAAGGATGTACTATATGTACCAAGTTTGACAAAGAAATTACTTTCTATCTCAGCTTTAGATAAGAAAGGCTTCAGAGTTGCTTTCATAGATGGAGAAGTTCTTATGTGGCCTAAAGGAAAAACTATAGAAGATGCAATTGTTATTGGAACAGAAGAAGGTGGCTTGTATAAGCTGAAAGGTTGTTAAGGTTTAAGCTATTATTAGAGTTCTTTGCATTTCAATAGATAAAAATGGCATAAGATAGGATCACTGAGAAATACACAATCACAAGAGACACATCATTTATCCTGTGAAACCCTCATGGGGGAGAAAACCCAGCAAAACTTCCTTATTATAGATAGCCAATACAATGCCAAGAGATAACTCAAACAAATATAGAAATTCCTCTCCCAAGAATGTGCCTCTCTCTCTCTCTCTCTCTCTCTCTCTCTCTCTCTCTCTCTCTTCTCCAACTGCAGCTCCAAAATTTTCTCCTGAATGAACAAGTGAGTGTGTGTCTAAGTGAGGCGCTAGCCTCCTTATTTATACAATTCTGGCACATGTGGAAGTGTCTCTTCACTGGTAGGGCCGACTTCTCAATCTGGGTGGTTTTAACCACCTTTAATATATTCTTGGGCTGACTTCTTATTCTGCCAATTACAATTATGTTTTGACCAATCCGCAAAAGGGGATTTGGTCTTTTACAATAGCCGACATGATCAATCTACAATAGGGGATTGATCTAATGAATAATTCCACAATAATAATTAGAATACACTTTGCAGTTACATTATTTCAACACTCCCCCTTAACAAGAAGGGTATTCTTCAACAACATTAGACGAGAGAGAGGAAAACATCAGGTGGGTGAGAGGACAACATCATCAATGTCATCTTGGAACACTGACTAGCGTATTTATAAATCATCGAAAGTTTCTCTCATCGGCAACATCGTCATTATCAAAGGAATGAAATCATCATCTGCATCAATATGGATTATTATAAAACTAATACATCATCGTCATAGCATGAGGTTGGTCACATCATCACAGCACGAGGCTAGCTCATCATCACAGCACGAGGCTGGCACATCATCACAACACGAGGCTGGCACACTATACAACAATTAAGCTGTAATCACAATAATGGATTGGCTTTACGTCACAACTATCAAGTTGGAAGCACAATACTCATCTTTCTTTTCGTCACAACAATCAAGCCAAAAGCACAATACTAGAATGGATTTACATCACAACTATCAAGCTGGAAGCACAATACTTGTCTTGATTTTCATCACAGCAATCAAGCTGGAAGCACAATACTGGATTGGCTTTACGTCATAGATATCAAGCTGGAAGCACATTACTCGTCTTGCTTTTCATTACAACAATCAAGTTGGAAGCACAATACTCGTCTTTCTTTTTGTCACATCTATAAAGCTGGAAGCACAGTACTCATCTTGCTTTTTGTCACAGCTATAAAGCTGGAAGCAAGGTACTAGACTGGCTTTACGTCACAACAATTAAGCTTGAATCACAATGCTAGATATATCTCAACACAACAACTAGACTTTCTTTACGTCATAGTGGTTAAGTTGGAAGCACAATACTAGGCACATCTCAACACAACAACTAGACTTGCTTTACGTCATGGCGGTTAAGTTGGAAGCACAATACTAGGCACATCTCAACACAACAAATATACTTGCTTTACGTCACAGCGGTTAAGTTGGAAGCAAAATACTAGGCACAACTCAACACAACAACTAGACTGGCTTTATGTCACAGCGGTTAAGCTAGAAGCACAATACTAGATATATCTCATCACAACACTACTCCCCCTTTCGAGGAAGGTCCTTTCGGACTATACCAAGATTATCTTGAAAGTGCTCAAACTTTACACGAGATAGAGGCTTGGTCAACACATCGGAAACCTGTTCATCCATGCTAATGTACTAGAGCTTTATGGCTCCTCTCTGCACCATGTCATGGATGTAATGATATCGGATCTCTATGTGCTTCGACTTATCATGGAATACATGATTCTCTGTCATCTTTATGCAGCTCTGGTTGTCACATAGGATCATGGTTTCTTCCATCTCTAGGTCGAATAGACCAGTCAATAACTTACGAATCCATATAGTTTCGCAGCTGGCAGAACACGCAACAATTTATTATGCTTCTGTTGTACCAAGAGCAATGTTGGATTGCTTCCTACTCTGCCATGAGATCATGGATGATCCCAAACTGAAACAACATCCTGAAGTGTTCTTCCTGTCAAAGACACTTCTAGCCCAATCTGAATCAATGTACCCACTAAGTGTGACATCATGATCTCCATCATCAATGAGACCACAATCTAATGTACCCTTAAGGTACCTCATCACATGTTTTGCGGAAACTAGGTGAAATGTCTGGGTTCTACCAGAAACTGACTCAAGGTGTTCATGACAAAACATATGTCTGGTCTGGTGTTCATCAAGTACATCAACGATCCAATGATCTGTCTAGGTACTTCATCTTAGCTGCAAGGGCTATGATGGTTCTTATTGAAGTGTATCTGGCTATAGGAGCGAATGTCTCTTCATAATCAATGCCTTCCTTTTGAGAGAAGCCACGAGCGACAAATCTTGCTTTATACTTCTTAATACTTCCATCAATAGCATGTTTTATTTTGAGGAGCCATGTGGAAGATACCACATCCTTGCTCTTTGGTCTGGGAACTATTTCCCATACATCGTTCTTTATTATGGATTGGTATTCTTCTTTCATAGCATCTGCCCATTATTTCTTCTGAATGGCTTCTTCAAAGAAAGTAGGCTCTTTCTCTAGGAGATCGCACATCAAAGCCATATAACGGGAGAATAGATTAGGTCTCTTCACCTGTCTCGTGGTTCCTTTGGGAACACCATACTTCTCTTCATCTTGAATAAGCTCCCTAGCCCAAGATGGCTTTCTCTTATGGAAGATCGTCATCTTAGGAGGTTCTCGAAATTATACTATGTCATGGTCTTATAGAATTTTCTCATCAGGGGAAGTTACGACTTCCCTCACTAGTTTTGCAGCTCTGGGAACCTCCCCCACTGATTCTGCAACTCTGATGATTACGGGTTTCTCTTCATATAATTCTTCAAGCTGGCATCTTCTTGATTTCTTGAGCATTGCATTTTCATCAAAGGTCACATCCCTCCTGATCTCAATGTGATGGTGACCTGGTATATAAATCCTGAAGGCCTTGGAGACCTCACAGTATCCCAAATATTCCCTTCTTTCCTGAGGGTTCCAACTTATTTCTCTTCTCTTTCAGATTATGTGTAAATATTGGGCAGCCAAATATTTTGAGATGGCTTACCTCTAGCTTCTTTCCGGTGAACATCTCTTTCGAGGTCTTGAACCGAAGTCCACTATGGGAAAATCGGTTTTGTACATATACAGTTGTCATTGCTGCTTCTGCCCATAAGCACATTGGAAGATCTTGATCATGGATCATGGTCTTCACAGCTTCCATGATCGTTTTCTTCTTTCTTTCTGCTACACCATTTTGTTGAGGATTATAGGGAGTGGTGAGCTCCCTCTTGATCCCAACATCTTTGTAGAATTTTACAAACTCTTTTGAGGTGTAGTCTCCTCCATTATCTGACCTGAGTATCTTGATCTTTCTTTCAGAAAGATTCTCTATCAAGGCTTTGAATTCCTTGAATTTACTGAACACTTCATCTTTAGATTTCAAAAAGTACACCCAGGTCTTACGAGAATAATCATCAATAAATGATACATAGTATACATAACCATCAATGGAGGATGATGCCATTGGGCCACACACATCTGAATGAATGAGTTCTAGGAATCCTTATGCTTTGTTGTCTCTCTTCAGAAAAAGGTTCTTGATGTTCTTCCCTTGTGCACATCCATTGCACATGCCTTCATGGTCAACCTTGAGTTCTGGTAGGCCTGTGACTGCTTTGCATACATATGGTAGTGCCTTGTAGTTGATGTGGGATAATCTTCTATGCCAAACTTCACATGTATTCTCAATGGCATGGATCATGGAAACTTCTGAGTGACCCTTTAGCTTATACAAGCCACCTTCTTCTTTTCCAATGATGATTGATTCTTTTACGATTTCTCCTTTAGTACGTTGCCTTCTGCAACTTTGACTATAGCTTCCTCAGGGTTATTGTCTGTAACCTTGAACAAGGTCAACAAAACAACAAGCAAGAGTAACATTCTTTTGATAATATAAAGAAATAGCACGAACAATCATCATAGTATCTCCTTTAGAGCTATCAGTTGTAAATTGGCTAAAGCAAAGATTAAAGGTAAGGAGTACAATACGAAATGAGGTCAACACTCTCATAATGTTGTGATCAAACATTCCTCCATGGCAACCTGGAACTAACACAAGAGATTTCTCCTAGAACTTGGAGTCTTGTCCTTGAGAATGAGTGTGTTGTTACTTTCCTTCCAAGTCTCCTTCACTCAAGATGACAAGTGTTTTATTCAACCTATCTTTTGTACTAGGACAATATTCTCTCTTAACGGAAGGTTAGGTTAGAGAATAAACTCTATGATCTCTACTTTAATCCATCTAATAATTTGATCATGGCTTCAACATGCAACACTGATCAA
>JZKD02S1672826.1:1383499-1404085 GCA_000966675.3 Picea glauca | reverse complement strand
AGGTAGTGGCACCATCTGGTAGCAGTGGTAATGATCACCAACTCTTAAGAACTTCAAGGGTGACTGCAACTTGTACTACACCTGCAACTGCAAATGATATTGCAACTGGTTCTTAGATTGCAACTTAGGGTTTTATGATGAAACCCTAATTTTTCAAACTTCAAATTTTGGAATTCTGATCCAGGGGATAGATGCGTTGAGCTGAGGCGAGTAAGTTGGTGTAGTCAAATTTCTGAAAATCCAACTTTTACCCCTTCAAACTTGACCAGCGAATTTCTGGACTGGTGCTTTTGGTTTTCTGGTACTTATGGTACTCTAGTACTTCTGGTACTTCTGGTACTCTAGTTTTCTGGTACTTTGTGAAAACTAGGGTTTCACTTTCTGGGAGATCTAGCCACTGAAAAGTTGTGCTCAGGATGCTAAAGTGATCCTTGAGGAAGGGCACACTTTTCTAGATGGTTTTAGGGTTGAAATACTTCACCAACAAAAAGCCATAATTTGCATGTACGGCAACAGTGACATTTTTCACTTTCTCTTGTGAAAGATGCTCTCTTCAGCTTAGCTCTGAAACCATGTTAAGGTTTAAGATATTATTAGAGTTCTTTGCATTTCAATATATAACAATAGCATAAGATAGGATCACTAAGAAATGCACAATCACAAGAGACACATCATTTATCCTGGGAAACCCTCATGGGGGATAAAACTCAGCAAAACTTCCTTATTATAGATAGCCAATACAATGCCAAGAGATAACTCAAACAAATACAAAAAGTCATCTCCCAAGAATGCACCTCTCTCTCTCTCTCTTCTCCAACTGTAGCTCTGAAACTTGCTCCTGAATGAACAAGTGAGTGTGTGTCTAAGTGAGGCGCTTGCCTCCTTATTTATACAATTCTGGCACGTGTGGAAGTGTCTCTTCACTGGCAAGGATGACTTCTCAATCTGGGTGGTTATAACCACCTTTAATATATTCCGGGGCTGACTTCTTATTCTGCCAATTACAATTTTGTTTTGACCAATCCGCAAAAGGGGATTTGGTCTTTTACAATAGCCCACATGATCAATCCACAATAGGGGATCTAATGAATAATTCCACAATAATAATTAGAATACACTTTACAGTTATATTATTTCAACAAAGGTCACCCAGTTGCATCCCTAACTCATTCCATTGAAATTCCATGTGAACTTTGGCATAGAAGACTAGCTCACATCAACTACAAGGCATTACCATATGTGAGCAAGGTAGTCACGGGTCTCCCAGAATTCAAAGTTGATCATGAAGGTCTGTGCAAGGGATGTGCACAAGGAAAGAACATAAAGAATGTTTTCCTGAAGAGCGAGAGTAAAGTAGAAGGAGTTGTAGAACTCATCCACTCAGATGTTTGTGGCCCAATGACATCAACCTCTCTTAGTGGGTATCTATATTATGTCATTCATTGATAATTATTCTCGCAAAACTTGGGTTTACCTTTTAAAATCAAAAGATGAAGTGTTTGGTAAATTCAAGGAATTCAAAGCCTTGATAGAGAATCTTTCATAAATAAATATCAAGATACTCAGGACAGATAATGGAGGAGAATACACCTCAAACTAGTTTGTAATATTTTGCAGATATGCAGGGATTAAGAGGGAGCTCACGACTCCCTACAATCCTCAACAAAATGATGTAGCAGAAAGAAAGAACAAAACTATAATGGAATCAATGAAGGCCATGATCCACGATCAATATCTTCCAATGCACTTATGGACAGAAGCAGTAATAACAACAATGTATGTACAAAACAGATTACCCCATAGTGCACTTGGGTTCAAAACCCTCGAAGAGATCCTCTCCGAAAAGAAGCTAGAAGTAAGCCATCTCAAAATATTTGGTTGTTTAGTATTTATAGACATTCTAAAAGAGAAGAGAACCAAGTTGGACCCTTTAGGAAAGAAAGGAATATTTGTTGGATACTGTGGGGTCTCCAAGGCCTTCAGAATTTGCATACCAGGTTACCATCATATTGATATCAGCAGAGATGTAACCTTTGATGAATATGCAACACTCAAGAAATTAAGGATATGTCAGCATGAAGAAGTATACGAAGAAGAACCTATAGCTCCTAGAGTTGAGGAACCAGTGAGGGAAGTCACAATTTCTCCCGATTATGATATTCATGAAGATCATGATATAACAGAATCTCAAGAACCTCCCAAGATGGCGATCTCTCACAAGAGAAATCCAGCTTGGGTAAGGGAACGTATTCAAGATGGAGAGAAGTATGGTGCCCCCAAAGGAACCATGAGACAAGTTAAGAAACCTAATCCATTCTCTCGTTATATGGCTTTGATGTGTGATCTCTTAGAGAAGGAGCCTACTTCCTTTGAAGAATCCATTCAGAAGAAAGAATGGGAAGATGCCATGACAGAAGAATACCAATCCATTATACAAAATGATGTATGGGAAATATTTCTCAGACCGAAAAGAAATGATGTGGTATCTTCCAAATGGTTATACACGATAAAACATGTTGATGATGGAAGTATTGAGAAATATAAATCAAGGTTTGTATATCATGGATTTTCTCAAAAGGAAGGCATTGATTATGAAGAGACGTTTTATCTTGTAGTCAAATACACTTCAATCAGAACCATCATAGCTCTTGCAGCCAAGATGAAGTGGAAGTTACACCAAATGGATGTGAAAACAACCTTCTTAAATGGTGTTATTGAAGAAGAAGTGTACATAGAACAAACTCAAGGGTTTGAAGTTGAATATAGAAAGACTCATGTTTTCATGTTGAAGAATGCTTTGTACGGGTTGAGGCAATCTCCTAGAGCTTGGTATAGAAGAATTGGCAGTTTCCTGACGAGCTTGGGCTTCACCAAGAGTAAAGTTGATTCTAACCCTTAATTCAAGGTTATGAATGATGAACCAGTTATATTTTTGTTGTATGTGGATGACTTATTCTTAACTGGAAAAGAAAATCTCATCACTAATTGTAAGAACAAGCTCATGGCAGAATTTGAGATGAAATACCTAGGCCTAATGCACTATTTCTTAGGTCTTGAAGTTTGGCAGAGCCCAGAGAAGATCTTACTTAACCAAGGGAAGTATGCAGTTGAAATACTGAAGAGGTTTGATATGTTTTAGTGTAAATCCATGAACACTTCATGGAAACAAAGTTGAAGCTCTTGGTTGATACTTCATCAGAATTGGTTGATGCTACGATGTACATACAAATCATTGGATCATTGATGTATCCAACGAAAACCAAGCCAAATATATGTTTTGTTGTGAACACCTTGAGTCAGTATCTGGTAGAGCCTAGACGTGTTCACCTTGTTTATGCAGAACATGTGATGAGATAACTTAAGGGTATGTTGGACTTTGGTATCTACTACAATAGAGATCAAGACTTCGGACTGATTGGTTATACCAATTTAGATTGGGCTGGAAGTGTTTCTGAGAGAAACATCACTTGAGGATATTGTTTCAGTCTAAGTTCAACCATGACTTCATGGCAGAGTAGGAAACAATCTAGTATTTCTCTCAGCATGGTAGAACTGGAATACGTTTTTGCATGTTCCGCCAGTTGTGAAGCCATATGGCTTTGGAGGTTTTTGACAGTTCTATTCGATATGGGGATGGAAGAAACTGTGATTCTATATGATAACCAGAGCTACATAAAGATGACAAAGAACCATGTGTTCCATGACAAGTCAAAACACATAGAAATTTGGTAGCACTACATCTGTGTTATGGTGCAGAGAGGAGCCATAAAGCTCCAATATGTTAGCACAAATGAGTAGGTTGCAGATGTGTTGACCAAGCCTTTGTCTCATGTAAAGTTTGAGAACTTTCGATACAAGATTGGTATAGTCCGAAAGGACCTCCCTCGAAAGGGGGAGTGATGTTAATGATACTATGGTATCCTGACCAACAACGGGTAGCTCAATTAGGATTTTATATCCTAGGGGACTGATCATCCCTGGATAGATCTCGAAGGTCCGGTAAGGATGGTCTGTCAGAGTACTTGTGCATGTATATTCTAGTTGTGGTCAGTAGTGGTAGATCTATTATAATTTTTATAATCGTAGGGAATATTATGATTCCTGGGCAGATCTCGAAGGTCTGGTAAGGATGGTTTTTCAGAGTACCACATGGTAGTTCTGTTAGGATTTTATATCCTAGGGAATATTAGTATTCATGGGAAGCTCCTTAGGGACTGTCAGAGTACCACAAAATTTTGTAACACATGCCTCATTTTGTTGCTCCATGATGATGATGATGATGGTGTTGCTCCATCCTTTGTGTTGTGATGATGTTTTTGCTCCAGTGTTCATGTTGTGATGATGTTGTTGATCCAACCTATGTGATGTGATGATGATGTTGTTGTTGATGATGTTATTATTGATGATGATGATGTATTAGTGTTATACTAATTGATGTTGATTCAAATGATGATGATGTCATTCCAGCTCCATGTTGTGGATGATGATATTGATGATGAGAAAAACTTCTGATCATTTATAGATATTCCAGTCATTGTTCCAGATGTTGTTTCATTATCTCTCTCCTAACGATGTTGTAGAATACCCTTCTTGTTAAGGGGGAGTGTTGAAATATTATAAATGCAAAGATTATTCTATTTATTATTGAGTTATTATTCATCAGATCAATCCCCTTTTGTGGATTGATCATGTCGGGCTTTGTACTTGACCAAATCCCCTTTTGTGGATTGGTCAAACCCTAAATATATTATGCTAATTAAGAATTCGACCCCCATGCCTAATTAAATTGGTTTTAACCACTAAGAAGAGAAGTTAGTCATGCCTAGTGAAGAGACACATTTCCAGCGCCTGTCAGCTAGTATAAAGAAAGGAGGCTAGTGCCTCATTATCTCACTCACTCACTCATTCATCAAGTGCGCAAGTTTGGAGAGTTGCAGTTGGGAGAAGAAGCAAGAGAGAGGCACATTGCTCAGTGTTGGATATTATCTAGTGTTTTGTTTTATTGTCTTGGAATTGTATTGGCTATCTATATTAAGGAAGTTTTGTTGGGTTTTCTCCCCCATGAGGGTTTCCCAAGATAATGTTGTGTATCTTGTGATTGTGTTTCTCTCGGTGATCCTATCTATGATATTGTTATCTAGTGAATTGAAAAGAAACTTAATAATAGCTCAAAACTTAACAAATGCTAGGTATGCAGTGAAGGGAGAGGGAACAATTACATTCTATCTTGATTCAAGAAGTTTGTTAGATGCCCATGATGTGCTTTACGTACCAGGTTTGAAGAAAAAATTTCTTTCAGTCTCAGCTATGGAGGACAGGGGTTTTGTCATCACTTTTCAGCAAGGGCAGGTACTCATACGTCCATTGAAAGTTATCCCGAACAACGCAGTGGTCATTGGGGTTAGAGAGGGAACCTTATACAAGTTGCAGGGTAAGTTTGTTCGAGCCTTGGTACACAATAGTGACAACCTATGTGAGTTGTGGCTTAGGAGGTTGGGACACCTACACTATAAGGAATTTTTTATTCTAAGGGATATTGTTACAGGTCTTCTAGCATTCAATATTGAGCAGTAGGGAGTGTGCAGAGGGTGTGCACTTGGAAAGAATGCCAATGATAATTTTCCAAGCATCAAGAGTAGGTAAAAGGGTATCTTGGATCTCATCCATTCAGATGTGAGTGGTTCGATGTCAGTAGCATCATTACAAAGATCATCATACTATGTGATGCTTATTGATGATTTTTCTAGGAAAACTTTGATCTTATTTATGAAGACCAAGGATGAGGTATTTAGTCGGTTCAGAGAGTTCAGGGCTCAAGTAGAGAACCATAAAGGGATGAATATTAAGGTCTTGAGATCGGATAATGGGGGATATTACACCTCCAATGAATTCAAGTATTTTTGCAAGGAGGCGGGGATCAAGAGGGAGTTAATAGTCTCACACAACCCTTAGCAGAATGGGGTTGCAAAGAGAAAGAATCAGTCCATCATCGGTTATTCCAAGGCTATGATACATGATCAGAAGTTTCCCATGTTTTTATGGGAAGAGGAATATAATATGACGGTGTATGTGAAAAACAAGAGTCCTCACAAGATATTGGGGGACAAGAATCTAGAGGAGGCATTCTCAAGGGTGAATCCAGAGATAGGACATTTGAGGATCTTTGGTTTTCCAGTTTTCATCTATGTGTCGATGGAAAAGAGGATGAAGTTGGAGCCTTTAGGACAAAAGGCATATTTGTGAGGAACAACAAGACCTCAAAGGCTTATAGGATCTTCATTCCAACAAAGAGGAAGATAGTTGTGAGTGGAGATGTGAAGTTCAAGGATAAATTAGCATTTAGGAGTTCTCAAGAATCATCAACATTGACAAAGGAAAAGGAGCAGCAGGATCCGAAGGATGAGAAACAGTGAGTAGTTCAGACTTCATTTGGATAGAAGGAGTTATCCCCTTCTAGCCATGTCAGGAGACCTAGGTGCTAGTACAGACATTGAGGGATGTTGGTAAGGCTCCTATGAGTGTGGTCAGAGAGCGTAGGCCTCCAAATATTTTTTTGAACTATATGGATCTAATGAGTGGCATCATTGATGTTGAGCCTTCCAATTTTGAGGAATAAATAGATCAATAGGTCCGGTGGGATGCCATGGTAGAGGAGTACACCTCTATTATGAGGAATGATGTTTGGGACATAGTGTCGAGACCAGAGGGGAAGTTAGTTGTGAGTTCCAAGTGTCTCTACAAGATCAAGCATGTTGCATATGGTAGCTTAGAGAAGTTCAAGGATAGGTTTGTGGTAAGAGAGTTGTCTCAGAAAGAGGGAGTGGACTATGAGGAGACATTTTCTATAGTTGCCAGGTATGCTTCTGTTCGAGTTGTTATTTCTATTTCCTCAGTTATGAAGTGCAGGATACATCATATGGACGTGAAAACATAGTTCCTAAACATGATCATTGAGGAGGAAGTACACATAGAGCAACCTCAGGGACTTGAGGCACTTGGGAGGGATTCTCATGTTTGTAGGCTTAAGAAATCCTTGTATAGAGTCAAACAGACACCCGAGGTGTGGTATTTCAGGATCGATAGACACTTGCATAGTATGGGATTTACCAAGAGTGAGGGGGATCCTAAATTGTACCGAATACTTGTTCAAGAGGATCCTCTCATCTTGGTTTTGTACATTGATGATTTATTTCTCACGAGTGCAGAGGAACTTATTGCAGGTTGCAAAGCAGATTTGGCTAGCGAGTTCGATATGAAGGACATTGGCTTGATGCATTATTTCTTGGGGTTATAGGTATGGCAAGAATCAAGAGAGATCTTCCTTGTACAAGGGAAGTATGTAGTAGAGATATTGAGCAGATTCAGGATGCAGGAATGTAAACCGATGGCTACACCTATGATTACCAGTTTGAATAAGATTGACACTTTAGAGTCATGGTTGGTGGATCTCAGGATATACAAGCAGTTGGTAGGGTCCCAGATGTATTTGTTCAACACCAAACCAAATATTTGTTTTGTTGTGAACACCTTGATTCAATTCATGGTAGATTCAATGCAGGTGCATTGGATCGTAGCAAAGCATGTGCTCAGGTACTTGAGAGGTACAATGGAGTATGGATTGAGATATCTTGGAGAATATGAAGTAGATTTGCAGGAATATACAGATTCAGATTGGGAAGGAAATGCAATAGACATAAATAGCACCTCAGGGTGTTGCTTCATCTTGGGATCAATAGTGATTACCTGGTTAAGCAGGAAGGAGACTTTTGTAGCACTCAGTTCAACAAAGGTAGAGTATATGGCAGTGGGTGTGACTAGTCATGAATCCATTTGGCTTCGAAAATTTCTTAAAGTTTTATTTGGTTAGGAATTGGAGTTGTTGGCATGTTTACAGGTAGAGTGTGCTTGTCATTGATGGAAAGAACAACATCGACGATGGCATGTCTACAAGAAAGAACAACAGCGACAATGGCATGTCTACAGGCAATAACAACAACAATGATGGCATGATTACTTGCAGAGTGTGCAATCAAATCTCAGGAGGAATAGCGTAGAGTTGCACACAGAGCGCAAGTGTGCGCTAGGGATGAGGTTAACTTCAATGCCAAAGAGCAGGAGAGATAGTGTTTTTCAGATGAGTCCCAAAGTCATCAGGACTCGCAGAAGGATCAAAGGTAGAGGCCTTTGACACTTAGAAATTATTCCAAGTCCGAAGGAAGCGTAAGCTCAGGAGGAGGAGAGACAATGGTCGTTGGATCACCAATCCCGAATACCCGATGTCCATTAGATCAGAGTCCAGTGACCAGAGGAAGTGGAGAGGAGAAGTACAGATCTGATATTTTGGATCTAAGCGTCGAGGACCAAAAGTCGTCGGATCCAGTATAATTGCGAAGAGGATAATGGCTGAGATCCATCCTCCAACTCCGTGAAATAAGAAGTCACAATGAGATCTGAGCCATTGGACCCAGAGGACACGTGGCGAGATATCAACATTTCGCTGACTCGCGAACTAGAAAAGTCAAAGGTGAGAGTTGTAGGAACTCGCGATGTTCAAGTTCGCAAGTTTATCTAGACCGTTAGAACATGGAGAGTTGTGAGTCATTGATCTAATGCTCACAAATATCGGGAAGGCATGAGGAAAATACCCGCGCTGGGAGCTGCAACAATCCTAGCCGTTCATCTGGGAAGGACATGTGGCAACCGATAAATCAGTTTTAGAAAATCGGAAGTCGGAAGAAGGGAGGTGAGTAGTCCTCCAACTTCGTGAAATGAGAAGTCCCGATATGATCTGAGCCATCAGATCATCGAGGATCGTGGGTCATTGATCTTGAGTAGGTTTCAGAAAATCGGAAGTTGGGAGAAGGGAGGTGAGTAGTTCTCCAACTTCGCGAAACGCGAAGTCCCAATAAGATCTGGACCGTTGGATCACAAAGGGTTGTGGGTCGTCGATCTAACACAGAGCGTTGAATCGAGAATAGAGAGTTGGAAGAGTCAATATTGGCTCACGTTCAAACACTCATCACGCGAGGTCACGATTTGATCACAATCATCGATCAAAGGGAGAGTGTGGACCATTGATCAGGCACGACGAAGTTCACAAGTTCACGAAACGCGAAGCACCCTTTTTCTTGGACCCTGGTCACAACCAAGGTCACATTAGCAGAAAGGTTAAGGGAGCAACTATCACATCACTAGGATCCACATCGGAGATCGTGAGTTGGGAGAATAGAGGAAACATGTAGCTGAATATCCAATGTTTGAGATCATGAAGCGCCTTTTGGTCAGGCATGTGGTCATAGCTCGTGGTCACATGAAAGGAAGGGGCTTAGCCAGAAAAGCAAGCGCCCACTATGTAGTTTTCTCATAAAGGGAAAATACGCCAAAGGCATGAGTGCACGAAGGTTCTATGGGTAACTGCCAGAAACCACTAATTGTTTCTGCCAGAGAATTCGAAGAGGCTTTAGGGTGATCGCCAGAGAAGCTGAAAAGACTCAAGGTAAATATCAGTGGAATGAAGAGACAATCGATAGATTGAAAAGTGTCGAAGATTGTTACTGCCAGTGATGCCAAAATAATCTCAGGATGAACGACCATTCATGGTGAACAGACTGAGCATAACCGCCAGAGAATATGAAGAGTTTCCAGGATGATCTGACAGAGGACTCGACATGTGAATAACATGCATAACAGAGAAGAGAGGTATGGATTTGTGATATTTTTTGCATGTGGGAAGAAGGTGGTTGTGCAAAGGACCAAAAGAGTATATAAGAGGTGCAACGCATAGAATGAATGTACGCAACAGAGTATGAAATGACGCAAAAAATTTGAACAAAGAGGCTAGTATGCGTGGAGGAGAACATCGATGTAGGCAGAGCAGAGTAGTGTAGAAGAACAGTGATGAGACTGGTAATCTATTGATAAATATTGTATCACTATAATATATTCCAGTAAGCAAAGATTTATATTTCAGGGTCGTAGGGTAGTGCTAGGGAGGATTGTTGTCCTCAAAGTTTCAAGTGGGTTCTTGAACACAGGGAGTTGTAGCTTCCATTTGGTTGAAGCCAGAAAAACCAGGGTGGTAGGGTGGTGCAAGGGAGAACTATTGTTCTTGGTTATGCAGGTCGGTGCCTATGTGACTGGAAGTTGATGCTTTCATCCAGTTGGTGCTGGAACACTCAGGGAGTTGGTGCTTCCTTCTAGTGGGTGCTAGAGAAACCAGAGAGTTGGTTCTCTCAGCAAATTGCGGCTTGTAAAACAGAGGTGGTATCCTCACAATGATTTGGTGCTCATAAGAATGATAATGTACAGAAAATAAAGACTACTTATCATATCAAGAAGAAGAGGTTTTCTCCCTTTATGGTTTTCCTCAGGAATATCTGTCTCTGTGTGCTTCATGTGTGTGATTGATGTTGAATACTCTATTGATTACTTCCCTACATTATTGCGATCATCATTGAGTGTTCTGTAATGAGTTTAAAATGGTTGTAATTGTTTAATCACGGTAACAACTGATTCACCGCCCCCCCTCACAGTTGTCTAACAATTGGTATCAAAGTTGGATCATTTTATCTAAGGGTAGATCCTAGAGCTTAAACATGACTAGCCATGAAGGAACTTCAACCAATAAATCCCCCTTGTTCAATGGAACAAACTTTGCCTTCTGGAAAGTTAGGATGAGAACCTGCATAATGGATTTAGGTGCAGATGTATGGGATGTGGTAGAGACTGGTTATGTAAAGCTAGTTGTACTAGATAATAAGGATGACAAGCTAGAATTCAGCTTCAACGCTAATGCTATGAATGTTATTCTGAGTGAGCTTGCAGAAACAAAATTTGTAAAAGTTATGCACTTAGAATCTACCAAAGAAATGTGGGACAAACTCATTAGCAGTTATGAAGGTAATGAGAAGGTAAAGGATGCCAAGTTTGAAACCTACAAATTACAATTTGAACAGCTAAAGATGAAAGAGGATGAAACTGTTGAGAAGTAATTTATGAGAGTTGAAGAACTAGTAAATGCAATGAAAGGACTTGGTGAAAAAATTGAGGAAGCCTCGTTAGTTCAGAAAATCTTGAGATCTCTGCCAGACAGGTTCAACCCAAAGGTCTTTGCTATAGAAGAACTTAATGATCTAAAATATCTGCCTTTTGATCAACTTCTAGGAACGTTGTCTACATATGAAATGAGGATAGGTAAAGATAAATCCACCTCTAGAGAAGCATCATTTAAAGCAAATAAGAATGTGGATACTGAGCCAAATGAAATTGAAGCACATTTTTTTAGAAGACTAAAGAAAGGATCAGGCAAGTACCAAGGCAAGTTGCCCTTCAAATGTTTTAACTATGGAAAGATAGGTCATGTTGCATCTAAATGTATACACAAGAAGAAGGACCAGAACGTTGAAGGTGAAGAGAATTATAAATCCAAGAGATTTGGTAAAAAGAAAATTTTATGTGTAAACAATGATGACTCTTCAGGAGACATAGATAGTGATTTCGATTTTGAAGATAAGGTTAATGAATTTATGCTTATAGCCAAAGAGTATTATAATAATGAAAGCACGGGAAGTGATGTTAATGAAGAAGAAGTTGTGGTTGAATTAGAAGGAAAACTGATCAGTACCCTAAAAGAAATTGACAGAATCAGATTTAAGAAGAAAAAGAAAAAACAGTTGTTGATACAGTTCGAGAAAGATAGGAAAAAACTTGTTGAAGACTTTGCCCTGTTAAAAGTAGAATTAGAAGAGGCAAAGAAAATAGAGGACATTCTGAAACAACAATTATCAGAGAAGAAATCAAGATGTGAAGCCTTGGAAGAAGAGGTAGTAAAAACCAAAAAAGAGATGGATAAGTTTAAAACATTGTACCTCCAAAATCTTCCAAGCATTAAAACCTCAGAAGGATTAGCCATCATTATGAATCGGCAAAGGAATCCAAATTTGAAAATTGGTTTGGGTTATGAAGAATGATCAAGTAGTGGTCAACCAAGCAACAAAGAATCCATCAAGTTTGTCAAATCTACATTCATTGACAACAACAAATATGGAGAAACAAAGGAAGATAATCAGCCGCCAAGGAAGAGTGAAAGAAAAAGTACCAGAACTGAACCTATAGAACAAAGAAATAATACACCCTCTGCTCAAAGAAATCATCAGCATGGAAGAAATTGACCTGCTCAAAGAAGACAACCATTTTCCAGGTACAAAGAAATTTTCTATGGATATTGTTTTTTATGTTTTAACTTTGGTCACAAAGTTGTAAATTGTTCCTTAAGATTTAGATATGAGCAAATCAAAACACTCAAGGAATATATATCTACCACAACAAAGAATGAGACAACCAAGTAACAAACAACCACAGACTGCAAATCATGTGATGCCTGGGAAAAAGACATAGGTTAAGAATAACAATCGTTATGATCCTTTATTCAATGAACCAGAATGTCACACCTGCCATAATTATGGACATAAAGCTACACACTATCGCTTAAGAAAATATGAGTCAGATTTGAATCCCTCTACTAAAAATGGCAAGGTTTGGAAGAAGAAAGAAAATGACAAGTGTGGATTAGTGTTATCAGCTCAAAGACAAAAGAACCCTTGTTATATTGACAATGGATGATCCAAACATATGATGGGAGACAAATGTAAGTTTTTGTCTCTAAGTGAAAGCAAATAAGGAAATGTAACCTTTGGAAATGATTCTCTAGATAAAATCAAGGGTAAAGGGATGGTGAGTTTAAGTGATGGAAAAGGAAAAGCCCAGGATGTTTTGCTTGTAGATGGGCCGAAAAATAATTTTCTTGGTGTAAGTCAAATGTGTGACAAAGGATGTAGAGTGGTGTTCACTTCCAAGGATTGCAAGATAAATTTTGTAAACTTAGGACAAGTGGTGGCTAAAGGCATAAGGACAAATAATAATGTATATGTGCTGAAAGAAGATAGAGAAGAGTGTCATCTAAGAAAACATGATGAAAGTTGGTTATGGCATAGGAGACTTGGAAATCTAAACTTTGATCACTTAATCGAGCTCAAAAATCTTGAGGCAATGAAAGATCTTCCAAGAATATCAATGCCACAAGATTATGTGTGTAAACCCTGCCAAGTAAGAAAGCTAACCATGACACAGTTTAAATACAAGAGCTCTACTTCAACAGAGAAACCACTCCAATTAGTTCATATGGATTTATGTGGACCATCAAGACAAGAAGGCACAGGGAAGGAAAACTACTTCATGTTGATCATTGATAATTACTCCAGACTCACTTGGGTTGTTTTTCTCAAAGAAAAATCTGAAGCATTTGAGAAATTTAAAATATTTAAGGCTTTAACTAAGAATCAAACAGGCAACAGATTAAAGGTTGTAAGATCTGACAGAGGAGAATAATTTATGTTAAGTTATTTCGAGGAATTATGTGATAAACATGGGATCAAGAGAGAATATACCATCCCAGGAACTTCACAACAAAATGGAGTAGTTGAGAGGCAAAACAGAATAGTTCAGCAAATGGCTAGGTCAATGATGAATGAGAATAAAATTGGTCAAACCTACCCAGTAGAAGCAATACACACATCAGTACATGTTATTAACAAAGGCCACCTCAGACCACACAGTGACAAGAAACCTTATGAACTATGGTATGGAAGACCTGCTTCAATCAAACACTTCAAAGCCTTTGGGAGTAAGTGCTACATAAAGAATAATAATGAAAACCTTGGCAAGTATGATGACAGGGTTGATGAAGGCATATTCTTAGGATATGCTACCAATAGTAAAGGAAATAGATTCTTTAATAAAAGATTGCATAAATTAGTTGATTGGATTGATTTAAAGGTTGATGAAGGAGTCTCAGTAAGAGAGGTGAGAAATATTGAGTCTGCTACAGAGGACACAGTTGAAGCTAAAGATGAACAGGTCCAAGAATCATAAAAAGAATATTATGAGTCAGATGAAGATACAAATACTCGGGCAGACTCAAATCAACAAACAACATCAAATCCTTCCTCCAGAATTACTCAAAAGAATCATCATGCAAGTCAGATAATTGGTGAGAAAGACAAAGGTGTACAAACGAGGAGAAGGATAATCAAAGACACCAAGAAATCACATATATCCTTCATATCCATGGTGGAACACAGAAACTTTAATGAATCCAGTAAAGATGTAAATTGGTTAAAATCAATGAATGAGGAACTGGACCAGATTGAAAAGAATGACACTTGGGAACTCGTTCCTAGGCCAGCAGATAAAAATGTAATAGGATCAAAATGGGTCTACAAAAATAAGATGAATGAGCAAGGAAATATTGTAAGAAATAAGGCTAGATTGGTTTGCAAAGGATATGCTCAAATAGAAGGACTGGATTTTGATGAAACATATGTGCCCGTAGCAAGATTAGAAGCTATTAGAATGTTTATTTCCTATTCTTGTCATAAACAGTTTAATGGATGTCAATTTATCTTTTCCAAATGCAGATCTAAAAGAAGAAGTCTATATGGAACAACCAGAGGGTTTCCAACTATCAGATAACCCTGACTTTGTCTCCAATCTGAAGAAATCCTTATATGGGTTGAAAAAAGGTCCCCGTGCCTAGTATTATAGACTGGATACATATCTTCAAAACAAAGGGTTCAAGAGAGGAATAGTTGACAACAATCTATATATATCAAAACAGAGGGTAATGATTTTCTCATTGTGTTGGTCTATGTAGATGACATCATCTTCGGTAGTAATAATGTTTCATTGGTACAATGGTTTACTTCTGCCATGCAGTCTGAATTTGAAATGTCTATGATAGGGGAACTGTCATTTTTCCTTGGTCTGCAAATTACTCAGGGATCTGTAGGAATATTTCTTTCTCAAGAAAAATATCTAAGAGAAATGTTGAAAAGGTTTCAAATGGAAGATTCTAAACCTATGAGCACACCTATGGTCACTAGATGTAAGTTAAGAAAGGATGATGACTCACCTGATGTTGATCAGAATGCATATAGGTCTATGATAGACAGCCTATTGTACATCACAACATCTCGTCCAGATATAATGCATGTTGTTGGAATGGTAGGAAGGTATCATTCTGCACCTAAACAAAGTCATTTGTTAGATGTCAAAAGAATATTCAGATACTTGAAAGGGACAATGAACTATGGCCTATGTTATCCTAGGAATAAGAATTTTCAACTATCAGTCTATTCAGATGTTGATTGGGATAACTGCGTGGATGAAAGGAAAAGCATGAGTGGAGGTGCATTCTTCTTAGGAGATTCCCTTGTAGCATGGTTGAGCAAGAAGCAAGGTTTCATTTCCTTATCAACTGCAGAAGTTGAATACATTGCAACTGCCATTTGTTGTACCCAAGTATTGTGGATGATGAAGACACTTGTAGACTTGGAGGTAAAATATATTGCATTGATCCCAATTCATTGTGACAATACCAGTGCAAAAAATGCGTCAAAGAACCCTCTATTTCACTCCAAGACCAAGCATATACCCATCAAGTATCACTTCTTGAGAGAATAGGTGATCAACAATGTTGTTTCTTTGCATTATATTCCATCTAAAGATCAAATTGTTGATATCTTCACTAAACCTCTTGAAACAACTCAGTTTAAGTATCTACACCAGAAATTGGGCGTGACCCCATTATCAACCTAAGAGTGCCCATCTTGTCAGGGGGAGTATGTGTTGGTTGAATATATGATACCTCCAAAAAGTACTGCAACAGCTCAGGGGGAGCATGTTTTCTTTGACATTGATGTCAAAAAGGGAGAAAAGGTGTGGTCATGCTACAGTTGGAGGTCCAAGTAGAATAGTGTAGCCATTCAGGGGTGCCATCAATGCCAAAGGGGGGTATTGTTTGCATGTTTATAGGCAGAGTGTGCTTGTCATTGATGGAAAGAACAACAACGACGATGTCATGTCTACAGGCAAGAACAACAGTGACGATGGCATGTCTATAGGAAAGAACAACAACAACAATGACATGATTACTGGTAGAGTGTGCAATCAAAGCTCAGGAGGAATAATGCAGAGTTTCACACAGAGCGCAAGTGTGCGCCAGGGCCAAGGTTAACTTCATTGCCAAAGATCAAGAGAGATAGAATTTTTTAGAAACGCAGACGAGTCCCAGAGTCATCAGGACTCACAAAAGGATCAAATTTCGAGGCCTTTGACACTTAGAAATTATTCCAAGTCGAGAGGAAGCGTAAGCTCAGGAGGAGGAGCGATAGTGGTCGTTGGATCACCAATCCCAAATACCCTTTGTCCATTAGATCAGATTCCAATGACCAGAGGAAGTGCAGAGGAGTACATATCTGATCTGTTGGATCTGAGCGTCGAGGACCAACAGTCGTTGGATCCACTATAACTGCGAAGAGTATAATGTTCAAGAGCCATCCTCCAACTCTGTGAAATGCAAAGTTGCGATGAGATCTAATTTATTGGATCCAGAGGACACATAGAGAGAGATCATCATTCCGTTGACTCGTGAACTGGAAAAGTCAAAGGTGAGAGTTGTAGGAACTTGTGATGTCTGAGTTCGTGAGTTGATCTAGACTATTATATCATGGGGAGTTGTAAGTCGTTGATCTAACGCTCACAAATATCGGGAAGGAAGGAGGCAAATACCCAAAGAGTTGGGATCCCTAGCAATCCTAGCCGTTCATTTGGGAAGGACATGTGGCAACCGATTAAGTAGTTTCGAAAAATCGAAAGTCAAAATAAGGGAGGTGAGTAGTCCTCCAACTTCGCAAAATGCGAAGTCCCGATATGATCTCAGTTGTCGGACCACCGAGGTTCGTGGGTCGTTGATCTGGAGAAGGTTTTGGAAAATTGGAAGTTGGGAGAAGGGAGGTGAGTAGTCCTCCAACTTCGCGAAACACGAAGTCCCGATAATATCTGGACCTTTGGATCACAGAGGGTTGTGGGTCGTTGATCTTACACAGAGCGTTGAATCGAGAATCGAGAGTTGGAAGAGTCAGGGTTAGATCACGTTCAAACACCCAACATGCAAGGTCATGATTTGATCACACATGCCGATCAAAGAGAGAGCGTGGACCGTTGATCAGACACGACGAAGTTCACAAGTTCGTGAAACGCGAAGCACCCTTTTTCTTTCCCCTGGTCACAGCCAAGGTCACATTAGCAGAAAGGTTAAGGGAGGAGATAGCACATCACTAGGATCCACATCAGAGATCACGAGTTGGGATAATTGAGGAAACTCACAGTTGAATATCCAATGTCCGAGATCACGAAGCACCTTTTGGTCAGGCATGTGGTCACAACTCGTGGTCATGTGAAAGGAAGGGGCTTAACTAGAAAAGCGAGCGCCCACTCTGTAGTTTTCTCAAAAAGGGAAAAGGCGCCAAAGGCATGAGCGCGCGGAGGTTCTCTAGGTAACTACCAGAAACCACTGATTGTTTCTACTAGATAATTCGAAGAGGCTTCAGGGTGATCGCCAAAGAAGCTAAAGAGACTCAAGGTAATTATCAGTGGAATGAAGAGACAATAGATAGATTGAAAAGTGTTGAATATTGTTATTGCCAGTGATGCCAAAATAATCTCAGGATGAACAACCATTCATCTTGAAAATATTGAGCATAACTTCCAGAGAATACGAAGAGTTTCCAGGATGATCTGGTAGAGGACTTGGCGTGTGAATAACATGCATAACAAAGAAGAGAGGCAAGGCTTTGTGATAGTTTTTGCATGCGGGAAGAATGTGGTTGTGCAGGGGACCAGAAGAGTATATAAGAGGCGTAGCACATAGAATGAATGTATGCAACAGAGTATGAAATGAAGCAGAAAAGTTGAACAAAGAGGCTAGTATGTGTGGAGGAGAACATCGATGCAGGCAGAGAAGAGTAGTGTAGAAGAATAGTGATGAAACTAGTAAGCTATTGATAAATATTGTATCATTGTAATATATTTCATCAAGCAAAGATTTATATTTTAGGGTGGTAGGTTGGTGCTAGGGAGGACAGTTGTCCTCAGAGTTTCAAGTGGGTGCTTGAACATAGGGAGTTGTAGCTTCCATCTGGTTGAAGCCAGAAAAACCAGGGTGGTAGGGTGGTGCAAGGGAGAACTATTGTTCTCTGTTATGCAAGTTGGTGCTTGTGTGACTGGAAGTTGGTTCTTCCATCCAGTTGGTGCTAGAACACTTAAGGAGTTGGTGCTTCCTTCTAGTGGGTGCTAGAGAAACCAGAGAGTTGGTGATCTCAGCAAGTTTCATCTTGTAAAATGGAGGTGGTAGCCTCACAATGAGTTGATGCTCATAAGAATGATAATGTACATAAAATAAAGACTACTTATCATATCAAGAAGAAGAGGTTTTCTCTCTTTATGGGTTTCCTCGGGAATATATGTCTCTGTGTGATTCATGTGTGTGATTGATGTTGAATACTCTATTGCTTACTTCCTGCATTATTGTGATCATCATTGAGTGTTCTGTAATGAGTTTAAGATGGTTATAAATGTTTAAGCATAGTAACAAATGATTCAACCCCCCCTCTCAGTTGTATAACAGGAGCCTACGATGATATACTACGATAATCATAGTTATATAAAACTCTATGAGAATCCAATATTCCATGACAGGTCCAAGCATATTGAGATCGGGTATCACTTCATTCAGGATAGGATACAATAAAGAGCAGTGAATCTTCAGTATATTTCCATAGATGAGTAGGTTGAAGATATTTTAACCAAGCCCTTGGAGAAAGGGAACTTTGTATTCTTTAGAGACAAACATGGAGTGGTATAGAATACCTTCCTCGCTAAGAAGGAGTGTTGATGTTAGTGGTAGCATCAGAAAGGTATTTTCACACAGGTCTATGTGTTTATACGCATGGAAATCATCCAAAGACTTTTACTCTTGAATTTACTTTAGTTAAAGGAATTATTAAAGTAAATTGTTTTTTTAATTAACTATGTAATTAGTTAATTGAGTTATTTGAGGAAATTACTAAAATTACTTTAACATGTAATCTTAGCATCCAATCTTTGCATGCAATCTAAATCGCAAGTGAGATTAGAAATACATTGTAACTCGTGATTATAAAAGCAAGTCTAGGGTGAATGAGAAATACACTTAACATGATTTATGTTGAGAGAGTTGACACACAACATATTGGATCATGAAGGATTGTGGTTCAAGATCTTGGATAGGTGAAGAATAAATTTCATCTAGAGATCATACAGGTCAAGGAGAAGAGAGAATAGAAGCATACGTAAGTGGGTTTCATAGGAAGGAAGCCATAGAAGAGTGTTTGATCATAGATATATTTCCATACAATTTTTTCGTACACATCCACAGGTCATAGTGGAGACAAAAGTGGATATCTGTGAGTCACAAAAGGAAAATTCATGGATACCTCGAAAAGCATGCCATAACTGGTCGTAGAGTAGGTCAGAACTTTTCAAGTCAGTCTACAGCTGTATTTCTCTCAGTGGGCCATTATCCTTGTTACGGGAGCCCTATTTTTAGCATAATAAAATCATTCTCAGCATTGGTTTTCCCTCTGAGGTTTTTCCATAGGTATCTACCCAAAAATATTGGTGTTTATGTATGCATCATTTGGTTTCCTATTTTATGCTTCCACTGCATGATATTGAGTTGAATATTCCAGTAGTGTATTTTTGTTTTGTGAGATGCTAATCTAATTGCAGTAAGGAAATCACTATATAATGAAGTACCTAGGTGTTGGAGTAATAATTTCAACATGGTATCAGAGCAAGTGCTCTGAAGGGAAGGTATATCAGTACAAGGGCAGTTTTTTAGCAATGGGTTATTTCCAAGGAAGTTCATCAAGTCTTAGGGATGGCAGAAACAATGTCAAGAGTTGAAGACAAATTGGATAGAGCATCCAAATTCCTATCTTGGAAAGCAAGAGTTTCTTTGGAGTTGAAGGAGTATGACCTTTGGGAGTTAGTGGATAAAGCAGTTACTCCACCAACAAATTGGCATCTTTAGATGCTCAAAACAAGAAGGAGATCAAAGCAGAGAGCGTCCTCTTGGATTCATTGAAGGATCATCTAATTCCTCACCTAACTGATAAGACGATGGCCAAAGATATGTTTGATGCCTTGGTAAGTTTATTCCAAAGAAAGAACATGAATAGGAACATGATCTGAAGGAATAAACTCAGATTGGTTCATATGTCTAGATCAGATAATGTTTCCAGTTATCTCAAGAGGATCACACGGGTGCATGATCAACTTGCAACCATAGGGGAGAAAAAAAAGGACGCATATCTTGTGAACATGGCATTGAATTGTCTTCCTAAGACATGGGAACCATTTGTCAAAGGAGTTTGTGCTTGGGAGAATCTCCCAGATTGGTAGATACTTTGGGATGATTGCATCCACAAAGAGACTCGGGAAGGAAGAGTCTAAAGGAAACAAGCAAAGAGGTAGTGAAGAGAACTTATCCCTTGTCGATAAGACGAGGAAGGGAAGGGGGAAATATTTCTAGTAAGTGTTGGACACACCTACCACACTTAGAGGGGGGGGGTGAATGAGTGTGGGGCTCTTTTTCCCAAAACTTCCCTCTTGCACAAAAACTCATCAATTAGCATTCAACATTTATTC
>JZKD02S1672826.1:1357762-1377045 GCA_000966675.3 Picea glauca | reverse complement strand
CCAAGTAATCAAACCATTGGCATCAATGACAAACCATTGGCATCAATGACAACATGATCCAACAGTAAGAAGGGTAACGATGATGGAGGATCATCATGGCCAATGAAGAAGAAGGACTTGGGTAAAATCAAGTGTGTCGCATGTCATAAGAATTGACATTATGCATCTCGATGTCTGGAGAAGAAGAGAAGGGTACTGGAAAGACACAAGCAACATCATCGATAGAGATGTAGTTTGATGATTTTGAAACAAATTTTGAGAAGGATTACTCAATGATTTTTTTCCTTTCTACTAGCACAACAGCGAGGATTGTGCGGTTCTTGGATAGTGGTGCATCTCGTCATATGAAAAAAACATGGGAGATATTTAGTTGTATGATGAAGAAGGACTGAAAGGTTCATGTGGAGCTCGGTGATGATGCGAAGGGAGAGGGAACAGTTGCATTCCAGCTTGAGTCGGGAGATTTTTTAGATGCCCATGATGTGCTTTACGTACCAGGTTTGAAGAAAAAAATTATTTCAGTCTCAGTTATGGAGGACAGGGTTTTGTCATCACTTTTCAGCAAGGTCATGTACTCATACATCTAGAGAAAGTTATATCAGATAGCGCAGTGATCGTTGGGGTTAGAGAGGGAACCTTATACAAGTTGCAGGGTAAGCGTGTTCAAGATTTGGTACAAAACAATGACAACCTATGTGCATTTTGGAAAAAGAGGTTGGGACACCTACACTACATGGAATTTTCAATTCTAAGGGGTATTTTTACAGGTCTTCTAGAGTTTAGCATTGAGTAGTAGGGATTGTGCAGTGTGCACTAGGAAAAAATGCCAAGGATATTTTTCCAAGCAGCAAGAGTAAGTCCAAGGGGATCTTGGATATTATCCATTCATATGTGAGTGGGATGATGTCAGTAGCATCATTACAGGGATCATCATACTATGTGATGTTTATTGATGATTTTTCCAAGAAAACCTAGATCTTCTTTATGAAAACCAAGGATGAGGTCTTCAGTCGATTCAGAGAGATCAGGGATCAAGTAGAGAACTAGGCAGGGATGAAGATTAAGGAATTGAGGTCATATAATGGGGGAGAGTACACCTCCAATGACTTAAAGGATTTTTGCAAGGAGGCATGGATCAAGAGGGAGTTGGCAGTCTCATACAACCCTCAATAGAATGGAGTTGCGGAGAAAAACAATCGGTCCATCATCAATTCTTCCAAGGATATGATACATGATCAGGAGTTTCCCATGTTTTTGTGGGAAGAGACATGCAATACGGTGGTGTGTTTGTAGAATAAGAGTCATAAACAGTGACAAAGGACAAGGATCAACAAGCTTTGAAGGATGAGCAACAGCCAACAGTTCATAATTTAGGTGGAGAGGAGGATTTATCCCCTTTTATCCCTGTCAGGAGACACATGTGGCTAGTATAGATGTTGAGGGATGATGGTAAGGCTCTTAGGAGTGTGGTCAGAGAGTGAAGGCCTATGAAGAATTTTCTGAACTATGTGGCGCTTATGAGTGGCATCATTGATGTTGAGCCTTCCATTTTTGTGGAAGCAAGAGATCAGTAGGTATGGCATGATGCCATGGTAAAAGAGTACACTTATATTATGAGGAATGATGTTTAGGACATAGTGTCGAGACCGGAGGGGAAGTCAGTTGTGAGTTCGAGGTGGATCTCCAAGATCAAGCATGCTGCATATGGTAGCATAGAGAATTTCAAGGCAAGGTTTGTGGTGAGAGGGTTCTCCCAGAAAGAGGGAGTGGACTATGAGGAGACATTTTCTCCAGTCGCCAAGTATGCTTCTATTCAATTTTTTATTTCTATTGCTTTAGTTATGAAGTGGAGGATACATCAAGTGGATGTGAAATAGTGTTTCTCAATAAAATCATTGAGGAGCAAGTATACATAGAGAAACCTCAAGGCTTTAAGGAACATGGGATGGATTCTCATGTGTGTAGGCTTAAGAAAGCCTTGTACAGACTCAAATAGGCACCAAGGGCGTGGTATTATAGGATCAATGGATACTTGCAAAGTATGGGATTTACCAAGAGTGAGAGGGATCATAACTTGTATTTCATACTTGTTGGAGAGGATCCTCTCATCTTGGTTTTGTACGTTGATGATGTATTTCTCACATATACATAGGAGCTTATTCCAAGGTGCAAATAAAATTTGGCTAGTGAGTTGGAGATGAAGGACATTTTCTTAATACATTATTTCTTGGGGTTAGAGGAATGACAGGTATCAAGAGATATATTCCTTGGAAAAGGGAAGTATGAAGTAGAGATCTTGAGGAGATTTAGGATGGATGATTGTAAACGGGTGGCTACACCTATGATTACCAATTTAAATAAGATTATCACTTCAGATTCAGAGTTGGTGGATAACAGGGTATACAGGAAACTGGTAGGTTCCTTGATGTATTGGTCAACAACAGACCATATATTTGTTTTGTTGTGAACACTTTAAGTCAATTCGTGGTAGAGCCAAGGAAGATGCATTAGATCGCAGAAAAGCATGTGATGAAGTATTTGAGAGTTACAGTGGAGTATGGATTGAGACATCTTGGATAATGTGGAGTAGAGTTGTTGGGATATACAAACTTGGATTGGGAAGGCATTGCAATAGACAGAAAGTGAACCTCTAGGTGTTGCTTCAACTTGGCATCAACAATGATTACTAGGTTCAGTAGGAAGCAAACTTTTGTAACACTCAGTTCAACAAAGGAAGAGTGTATGGCGGTGAGTGTGGCTAGTTGTGAATCCATTTGGATTTGAAAATTGTTTACATGTTTATTTGGTCAGGAGTTGGAGCCTACGATGATATACTACAATAATTAGAGTTGTATCAAACTCTCTAAGAATCCAATATTCCATGATAGGTCCAAGCATATTGAGATCAAATATCACTTCATTCAGATAGGATCCAGAAAGGAGTAGTGAAGCTTCAGTATATTTCCAAAGATGAGCAGGTTGCAGATATTCTGACCAAGCCGTTGGAGTAAGGGAAGTTTTTGTTCTTCATAGATAGACTTGGAATGGTGCAAAATACCTTCCTCTCTAAGGGGAGTGTTGATGTTAGTGGTAGCATCGAATAGGTATTTTCGTACATGTCTATGTGTCTAAACATCTGGAAATCATCCAAATCCTTATACTCTTGAATTTACTTTAGCTAAAGGAATTACTAAAGTAAATTTATTTTATTAATTAATTGTGTAATTAGTTAATTGAGTTATTTGAGGAAAGTACTAAAATTAATTATTAGGTAATCTTAGCATGCAATCTTCATATGAAATATAAATCTCAAGTGAGATTAGAAATAGATTGTAACTCACGATTATAAAAGCAAGTCTAGGGTGAAGGAGAAAGACTATTGATATGAGTTATGTTGAGAGAGTCGACACACAAAGTATTGGATCATGAAGAACTATGGTTCAAGATCTTGGATAGGTGAAGACGAACTTCCATCTAGAGATCATACAAGTCAAGGAAAAGAGAGAACATAGGTATACGTAGGTGGGTTTCAGTCGAAGGAATCCAGAGGAGAGTGTTGGATCATATGGAGATTTTCGTATAGGTTTTTTGTACACATATATGGGTCATAGTGGAGGCAGTCACGGATATCTGTGGGTCACAAAATGGAAAGTCGCGGATACCTCAAAAATTGTGTCAGAACTAGTTGTAAGGAAAGTCAAACCTTTCCAGGTTAGACTACAATTTTATTTCTCTCAGTGGGACACTATCCCTGTTATAGGAGCCCTAATTTTAGCATAATAAAATCATTATCAGCATTGGTTTTCCCTCTAGGGTTTTTCCAAGGGAATCTACCCAAAACTATTGGTGTTTATGTGTGCATGATTTTGTTTCCCATTTTATTCTTTCGTTGCATGATATTGAGTTGAATATTTTAGTAATGTATTTTTGTTTTGTGAGTTTCTAATATGATTGCAATAAGGAAATCACTTGATAAGAAAGTACCTAGGTGTTGGAGTAATAATTTCAACAATGCTTACATCGATTGTAGGTCAAGAAACATGACAATTTCTCACTGGACCTCTACAAAGAAATTAACCCTACATCCTCTCACCAAACCCAACATATATTTTGAAACACCACTCTAGGTTGAAGGACAAGATAGTGGTGGAGAAGGAGAATCTCATCAAGTACTCTCTATAGATCAGTACCTATCCAGCAGAGAGAAAATATAGGACGATGAAATCAATGATTTCATAGCCTCTTCTTTCTCGACTAACTCACATGTTATTGAGCATGTTATGCATCCAAAAACGTAGGATTCTCTTGCCTCAACAAACATCTCACCTATAGAAAATGATTCCTCACATGAAAAATATCAATGGTCCCTCACATAAACCATATAAATCAGCCCTGGGAAAACTTTGAAAATCAACCAAGGACTGACTGAACAACATAAAGAGTGATTGGTTAAAGTATTGCAAAAGCACAGGGATGTCTTCATCTAGGACTACTCTGACATGAATGGAATCCATCCTGACTTATGCACACACCATATATACATTAAAGGAATCCAAGTGGATCTGGGGAAAATCAAGGTAATATTAAACTTTTTGACTCCACGTTCACAAAAAGAGGTACAAATTTTCTTAGGATATGTTGGTTATTATCATCGCTTTAATGAAAATTTCTTATGAATTGCTTGTCGATTATTTTCTTTTCTTAACAAATATTCTAAGTTTATGTGGACAAAAACCTGCCAACATGCACTTGAAGAACTAAAAACTAAGGTGTTTGAGGCTCTTGTTTTAAGAACTCCTGATTGGTCCCTCCCATTTCATATTTATACAGACACCGCCATTGGATTTGTTCTAGGACAACAAGAAGGAAATTATCCATACACGATCTACTATGTCAGCAAAAATATTTCCCCTGTAGAACTAAATTATATGGTAATAGAGAAAGAGTTTATTGCGGTAATACATGAAATTATTAAATTTTGGCATTACATCACAGGATATCCAGTAATATGGCATATTGACCATGCTTCCATTAAATATTTAATGAGCAAACCTATCACTAATGACAGGGTAACTATGCGGTTATTGTTATTACAATAATATGATATAACCGTCTTGAATAAACCAGGAAAATACAATGTAGTGGTTGAATTTATTTCAAGACTTACATCTAATGAGAATGAACCACCTATAGAAGATTATTTTCCTAATGAGAACCTATTTGTGGTTTCTACTAACTCTCATTGGTTCGTAGATATCGCTAATTTCTTGGTTGTAGGTAGACTTCCACATCATTTATCTCCAAAGGAGAAGCAGAATATCATCAAACAAAGTTGGAGGTTCTCACGGATCGAGGGTTGTCTCTTATACACTGAATTAGATCTTATCATCGAGAGATGCATACAAGAAGACGAGATCCGTGAGTTCTTGAAATATTTCCATGACCGTCCGTGTGGGGGCCACTTTGTAGACAAAAGGATTGGGTACAAGATACTTCATCAAGGGTACTATTGGCCCACTGTCTTCAAAGACACCAAGGAATATGTAAAAAGGTGCGATAGTTTCTAGCACATGGGAAGACTAGTGCAATCAAAAAATATGTTGTTACAATCACAATTGAAATTGGAACCTTTTGATAAATGGGCCCTGGATTTTGTAGGGCCAATCAATACTCCTTGTTATCCCCATTTTGTGGAATAACTAAGGATATCATGTCTCGAGGCCCTCAGGTTGCAGATATGGAATGTCAAGAGACTACATGATCAACAATGTCCACTTGCACATACAAAAGCCCACTCTATCGCCACATTCTGATCCATTTTCAACGCATCCAACACACCAGTTAGCTTTTGGAAAGCAAAAGGGTCTTGCTCCGTGCAATACAAGTCATATATTGTTCCAAGTAATCACCCTAATATTTAAGGCATTTGAACATGTTGTATTTAAGTTTCTTTTGATTATAGAATTCCTTCTTGGACATTATTCCTTTGACCATGTTTCACCTTGGTGAGTGTCATATATTTCATAGTAAGTGGCCAACCTTTGGGAAATTTTTTTGACTAGGGGTCCCTTGGTTATCGTACCATTCCCAACCATACTTACCACTTTCCGCTCATTACACTCCCATCACATTGTCCTCTTCTAGGTCCTTTGAATTTAGTGACCCAAGAAGGGCATGTACCTCATTTCATGGGGAAAAGGGGTTGAAGGCCCAGAGGGATTATTTTTGGATAAAAATATAAAATCCTAGATATAAACCTTCCATATGCTTTTCTCAAGGATCCTTCAGAAAGAAATGAAATGCTTCTCTATAAGAAAATGGGGACCTAAAAAAATAAATGATACTGAATGATTAAGGGGTTAGTTGGAGTATGGGAGGTCTTATTACGCTAACTTATCATGATCATAGGTATTTAGCGGTATGGCATTACCATCATCTGGTCACCAAGCTAGGGTAGTGGCTCTCAGTTACACAACTGAGAGAAAGGGGGTCTCATTATGAGCCAACCTTTCATCTCCGCGAGATACTTGTGAGTGACATTGTCATTATCTAGACACCACACCAAGACAGTGGCCTTCAACTCATTCCTTAAATCATAAAATAAATAAAGAATGATAAGAAGATGTTCTTGGAAAAAATGCATTGCAAACGAAGGTTCCACACACCCTCTACAAAGGTGCCCATAAATGAGATAATATGATCCCTTGTATGTCATGAAACTCAATGACCTATGAAGTCTAAACCCCTTCCACCTCATCACCCACTACATAACCTTGAGAGGCCATCCTTGGGAGAATCCCCTACTTGAGGTATTTTGTTTACCCAATAGGAATCGTATGACAACCCTCCCATACTTAAACTTGGTCAATTGCATAGGGTTTTGATAATTTGTTTAATTTGATGAGGTAGTTTTGATGCACATGTTTAGGTGTCTTGCTTATTAGACATGGTTTACACTTGTCATGATATATTTTACTTGATATATTTGGAGGGAGTACCCTTTTGTTTTGCAAGACCTTGCTTGGTGGCCAGTTTTGGGAGAAAAAGTCTAGCTTGGGTTTCCATGGGGAAAGAATCCCATCGGATGGATGCCTAGGGCCCACATATCGGATGACAGATATGTGCCTTTGGAGGCCTAGAAGACATCATGATGGACCTAACCTAGCCCCTACCACCAAAACAAATTGCACATCTTCTCATTAGAGACTTGATGGAGAAGGCTTAGCACATTATGAGGAGGCTCAAAGAGCCCCAACAACTTCCACATATTCTCCAACAAATTTCTCAAGTTCCAAAAACGTCCCCTAAAGGGGTGGCATCATCTTACTTTAGGGTTTCTTTTGTGAAAAAGTGAATTTTAAGATGAATTGTTTAATATCATTTTGATGCAAGGGGTAATATAATGGTTGTTGACCCATTATCTTATGTTTTACCCTTGCTAAGTGGACAAACTATGTGTTAGACATCTTGTATAAATAGAGATCATGTGAATCTCATTTTGAACATAACTCTCCCATTGTGAGAGGTACTTGGATGAAATTTTCTCCCTCTTTGGGAAATATCTATCTCTTATGTTATTTGGTATGGTTTCTCTTTACTATTGGATGGATGGATGATGCGCTATCTCTCTTGGAGAATTATTTTCTTGCTTATGGTGGAATTTGCTTGGTGAATTAGGGTTTCATCTTGTTAATGCTTTAACTTGTTAAGGATTTCATGGTTATTGCTCTCTTTTCTTGGTTGTAATATTAATGAAATGATATATTGGGGAGTATAAGGGAATTCACCCCCCTCCAAGTCCACTTTTATTCTTTGGAATAATCTATTGTGCAAAGGATACTAGGAGGAGTAAAAGGGTTTACACCCTCCTAGGTTTTACTTGTTGGTTAGGGTTTTCCTTGGGGAGTAAAATGGTTTACACACCCAAGGAAGTAACACATTCAACTATTTTTATCAAGAGACTCCATTTACCCAATGGTTAGAGGCACTATTTCAATTTCATTGGAGAAATAAAATTTTGCATTGGTAAATGTGAAATTTTGGAATTTTGAGATTGTCTAAATTGGAAAGTGATCTTTGTGCCTTAGGAACCTTTGAGCCACTAGGGAATTTTGTTTCTAAAATTATTTATTGTTGCTGTTATAACTTAAATATACATCCATTAGGGCTGCATAAACCCTAAAAAAAATCTCTTAATAACTCTCTAACCAACCGTCAAAAGTTGCTAAAAATCTGCCCCTATAATCTACTAGTCTCGGCGCACTTTTTGGGTGGATTGTTGGCAAGTTTTGGTGGTTGAATTATTTTCTGTAATAACTTGTTTTTTATAGTCATAAGGCTGATAATTATCACTGCAGTAATGTTTTTATGACAACGTTACTTTTATGTTAAATTCTTGCTCTTTCATTATTGAGTTAAACTAGTCTTTACTAGCTTGTCTCTCGCTTATTCAACTAAACTTTTAGCACTTATTTTACCACTCTTATTATATTTTACATGCTGATATATATCATTGGTTGTTGCTTCATTTAGGGACACAAATATTAACTTGATTTTACACCTAACATATTACAAGCATACTTGGATTTTCTTGTGTCTCAGGCATGTACAAACATTCTCAATAGGTACCCAAGGACTTGACAAGCCTAAAACTTTCCTAGGACTCATTTACAAGTTTCCTTTTACATATAGGAACTTTAAATTTAGGGGAATCCATTCATACATCTCATTTTCCATCTCAATCCCCCCTAGGGTCACTGAGATTCCCCCCTTGAGGTGACTACCTCACCTCGGAAGCGATGGGAACACTTTCCTAAGGTGACAATGGGTAGGTGCTCTCTAAGTTGTCGCAAATTGGTGGTTGGGCCAGGATTTCCCCAACCTACAACTTGTGCGATAACACTCCTTCTCAACATAACTCCTACATCATAGTATGCACATATTATGTCACAAAATGGATTGAAGTCAAGGCACTCTCATTCATGAAAGAACAAGCTTTAGTAGGATTTCTTCATGAAGAAATCTTCACCATATTCGGGATACATTGGGAAATAGTTACTGATGGAGGAACTCAATTCACTTCAAGAATCATTAGAGACTTGATGGACAAACACAAGATCAAACACAAGGTTACCACACCATATCACCCACGGGCCAATGGATAGGTAGAAGGAACAAACAAAATTATTGAGGCCATTATCACCAAGACTATTAGACTACACCTCAAAGATTGGGTCAACAGACTACCTGAAGGTTTATGAAACTACCGAACAACATGGAGGACTACCATCGGTTGCACTCCATATGAATTGGTGTATGGAAAAAGAGTATTATTGTCAATTGAAATAGAGATCCAGACACTTATAACAATTGTACAAATTGGAATGGACTTAACTGCATCTTAAGTCCTCCAGATCAATGCACTGGACGAACTTCGCCAAGCTACCCTACACCATACTACAATAATAAAACATCAAAGATATTGATGGCATGACATGTTCATTAAGAAAAATAAATTCAAAGTTGGATACTGGGCCTTGTTATTTGACTCCAAGTTCAAATCTTTCAAAGGGAAGTTTCACACTTGATGGCTCGGGTCTTACAAGATTAATATTGTATATGAAAATGGATCCATCAATCTACGCACCATTGACAATGAGAGAAATCCTCTAATGGAAAATGGACATAGGCTTCAATTATATCATAAAACTCTATCCAAGGAAGCATTTTTGAAGAGAATCACTAATGGATGGTCTGACAATGATTTGGAGATTGTTAACAAGGTGGGAACCCCTGTTGAATGATTCATTCATGTTCAAAAATAAAAATAAAAATTAAATTAAATTAAATAATAAAAATAAAAATAATACACTCATGTATGAAAACCCTTAGGGGTGTGCCTAGGGGCATGTTTTGTGAAAATCATATTACAATGGTGCATGACATGCTAAAAAAAAAAGAAGGGCACTTCACAATTTCATGATGGTTATGTTAGGATCCTTTTGATTAAGTTTTTTTAATAAAGTTTTGTTTGTTGTAATAAAAAAAAAAATTTCAAGATATGCAGGAGAGAATAATATTGTTGTTGCAACTCTGGGTGTTGCAACTCTTGTTTCTATAACTCATATTGTTGCAACTCTGGGTGTTGCAACTTTTATTGTTGCAAATCCTTTTTGTTGAAACTCATATATGTTGCAACTCCTATTTTTGCAACAACTCCTATTTCCTGCAACTCTTGTTCCTACGACTTCTGTTACTGCAACTCTTTTTGTTGCAACCCCTGTTGTTGTGACTCGTATTGATTCAACCCCTTTCGCTACAACTTTGTATATCAATGTTGTAAATTCACCAATTTTACAACTCCTGTTGAGATACCATGTCAAGCCATGGTCCTAACCCACATGTTGTTGCTACTCTGGAACATTGTTGCAAATCTGTCATTCCTGCAATTCAGAACATTATCGCAACTCTTCTTGTTTCTACAACTCTGGACACTGGTACAAATCTAGAACATCACTACATCTATGTTCGCTATTGCCACAATATGTGCATTGTTTTTGCAACTCCGCGCACTGTTTCTATAAGTCTACAAAAAGGCTACAAGCCTAACCACCACTACAACTTTGCATGTTGTTGCAACTCAAGATGTTTCTTCTACTCTAAAGCATTGTTGTTGCAAATATTGACAACTGACATGAAATATCGACAAAGGTATGCACAATCACAGCAAGGCATGGTAAGTTGAAAGCTACAAATCTTGAATTGTGTAATGAGTAAGAAATGAATTAGCATAATTGTGACCTAATCACATCACTAAAATTCCATCACACACTCATAATTACCCAAACCGTAACATAATTACCCCTTCCCACCACCATTCTCATTCAAACTTTGAACTCACCACCTTCCAAACTATTCATATCGAGTTGCAGCCATAGTTGTTTGAGTACCGAGCAGAAAAATGGGAGGCTCACTGAACTACAAAGAGCCCACATAAAGCCTCTTGTTGGAGGCATACAAGAACATTGGGGAAAGTTTCCAGCAGAGAAGTTGGTTGGAATACCTAAACATACTGCAGGGGTATGATGATAATGTGGCATTGGAATTCACCATGGGCTAATCAAACTTTTTGTCGAACGTGCACTACAAAGGGAGGGCATGACATGGAACAAGGTGCTAAGAGCACCAGTCGGCACCATAACATCGTCCAAAAGAGCATTAGCTGGTTCCATAGCATCATCACAAAGAGCACCAGCTTGTGCAACTCCTCCACAAGACAGCGATGCTACAACTCCAGAAGATGACATTGTTGAAACTCTACATGTCGTAGCCACTACAACTCTAGACATTGTAATGGCTACAGTTCTAGAGGCCGAAAAAGATACAACTTTTAGAACTACATCCATTGAGAAAGAAACCCCTAAGGGCTCAATCTAATACCAATAACTCAATCCATCATATAGATATGGTCTTCCTCGGCCTCCTAGTCATTGTAATGTGCCTAGCTCACTTGGAATTATTCAGTATGAATAACCCATGATTACTTTAGATAAATATCCCTCCCACAACCATAAAACTCCCCACAAATAGAATATTGGTCCAAATAAGTGAGGTTCAACCCTCAGTCAACAATAACTCGACCCACAAAGGATGGTTATTTCTCACAACCAAAATATATCTTCAGCTGCAAAGTAATGCACCCATATTTGAGAGATTTGACCCCCCACAACCTTAACTCAGCTCCCACATCTAGAAAACATTACTCACATCATAGATAAACCTTCCCACAATCCAAATCGACATCCTCAATGAGATTCAACCCACTCACAAATAAATCAGGCTCGCCACCAACAAGAAAAACTTCAGCAAAAAGAAAGATCTCAACCACCAACAAAGAAATCTCGACTATAAAGAAATTAACTTCATCACCAATGAAACACAAATAGAAGATCTGAGTGATCCTCTCTCAATGACTAGCTAGGGTGGATAGTCTCACCACTTAAACCAATATCCAAATATCTCTATGGTTTTCATCCCAAAGAGCCAAAGCCACAAGAGATCTCTCAATTCATTTTTAAGAAAATACCAGTGAATAATGAGAGAGGGGGATCATACTTCCCTTTTTATTCTTTCGTTGACCCTTTTTTCCATTTTTACCCTTTTAATAAGTTGAGTGACTTTTCATTATCCCAATAGTCACTTAGGTGCCTTTTTATTAATTACTCAATGTCACTTTTAAAAAAATTAAGTTTTCACCTTGTGGCATTAAATAATTAATTAATTCCCTTTTTCCCTACTAACTCTAGCCTACCAGAATCACTTAGGCTATTCGTTAATCTCCTGGAGAGATCATTTGGAAAGGGAAATCACAGCCCTCCCTTCCTGATATTTATTTTCCTCAAGCAACTATATTTGGATACTGGAAGATCTAGTCACTTTCCCATGTGGTATCCTCTGCTAGAAAATCTCTCCATCTGATGAGGTACTCTTGGATCACCCTGTTTTTCAATTTCCTCTCCCGGACCTCCAATACATCCTCAAGAACCAATACTATTTGTCCCACCTATTATCCACCAAGTTGCAGTAGGATGGACTTGTAGTTAAGCCACCAAATATTGAGCAAACATTTGCTCAAAATTCAGAGTTCAGAAGTCTAGCCAATCAAATTGACCACCTTTTTTTTGCACTTCCATCCCCTATGGGGCATTGTAATAGGATGAGATTGGCATGATGATTTTGTAAAAGGATTTTTATCCTAACACTCTATCATGAGTACGTACTTTGGAGTGTTTTTTTTGTGTTAATTATTTCTTTCCTGATATTCATTTTAGGCGACTTATGATTTCTAAGTTTTTTCACTCAATACCTCTGAAGCTGGTGTGTGTACTGATGATTAGGATTTATCTTGAAAAATATAAGTCTAGTGTCTAAATTTTATATTACTATTCTAAGTCATCAATATTGCGTCATATGGAAATTGCACAAGTCCCCTTTAGGTATTTTAATGTTTTGAGTCAATAAAAAAATTCCCGCAAAACAAGTTTTTTTAATTGTAATTGTTGAATAAGTTAAAAAGTAGTACTAGTAGGCATTATATGCCTTGTGGGTATTCGTTTTCACATCCAGAATACCCACTTTACCTAAGTACCACCTTTTCGAGGGTAAATATTGAGTTTTACTCAAGAAAAAGTGATTTTCTCTCGAAAAAGGTAAATAAAAGACAAAAACCAGCAAATGTTAGTTTGTGGAAATATGTTGAGACATGTTTCCAACTCTCTCTCTCTCTCTCTCTCTCTCTCTCTCTCTCTCTCTCTCTCTCTCTCTCTCTCTCTCTTAGTTCATTATGACTTAGTGGCACTTAAAGGTGAGTTAGTATGAGTTGCGAGTAGAGTTATCTCTACTTGGTGGAGATCCCAAGAGAGGATGTTCGCAAGCTTGGAGAGGTGGCACATTTAGAGAAGTGGTGAAGATCCAAAGAGAGGTCAACACCTTCCCTTTCCAAGGTGGTTCCTCCTCATCCTATTTCTCTTTGAATTATGGTGAATTAACTCTTGTGGCATGAGAGGTGGATCGAATCCATGCATCCATTTGTCCATTGTACTTTGGGATTGGTGCACCCTCTCTTTGGGAATGCCACTAGGTTTGCTATTTATACAAGTTATTCTCTCCATTGTTAACTAATGAGAGTTGGACTATGCTTGTGTATGATATATTGTAATATTTTTATGTTATTGGAATAAAGAGGAAGACTTTGGAGGTATAATCTATGGTGGCTTGGCTCATGTGTGGATGAATGTCATGTATCTTATGAGGTGATCTTGTTCAATTCTTGCTTATATACATTGTTAATATTGGCCAATTGTAAGGATGTTGTTAGTCATTTGGGTAGGATTACTAAGCTTGATTTCCTTCTTAATCCTATTGTTTATCTACATTAGAGGTTTAATGCGCATGCTTTGTTTTTGTTTAAACTAACATGCCATTTGAATTTCTTGTGTAGGTGACACTGAAAATTTAACAATTATTTGCAAGTTTTGTGAAGTATACAGGATCCTTTCAACTTGGAGAAGTGGACGAGCTTGTTGGAATCTACCACTCTTCCAACATCTTGAGGACATTCTTCCCTCTTCTTTCCATCAAAGGACCTCATTGCCCAAAGAATTCCAAGATCAACATTCTCTCTCTCCTTCATAAAAATCTTATATTATTTTGGTTACTTTATTTGCATGTTTTAGTTAAATTATAATTTAAATTGAAAATTTTATTTTTAGTCTCTTTATTTATGCATGCATGCTACATTTAGATCTAGATCTAAGTTTTACTTTCATATCTAAAGCTAGATCTAAAAGTCGAAGTCACTTTTTTACAAGTATTTTCACCTAAATTTTAAAAGGCATAAAAGTGAATAGTTTAAAAGGTTATTTCATTGAAAAATATTGCTACTTTGTGTCATTTGTTTGTTGTCTTGGGACATCAAAAAAAATTCACTAAAGAGATCTCTTTTAGTTTAGTTTTATTGTTGAAAATCATAAAAAAAAAACTTAATTTTTGTGCATAGAAATTTTCTGTAAGTTTGGGATTTAAAGTTTATGATCCAAAGTCACTTCTAAAGTGTATTTTGGGTGCATTTGATCTGTATTAATTGTTTTTTTTTTCAGGTTGGTAAATAAACAAGGAGAGACTATGTTGTATTTTGGCGGAATTAGAGTATCTAGGACCTCCGAAAGCACCTCTTTGAAGACTAAACAATTTGAAAACTTGGAATACTTGTAGATCCTCATTTATAAAGGATAACAATCCCATCCAAAAAAGAAAACATTGCAATCCTCATAATAAAATAAGTGGGCCACATAGTTCCCACTTTTTGTTTCCCCCTAGGGGGGACCAATGTTGTGGTTTGATCATTTTGATGGTTTGATTTTGTTTAAGATTTGAAATTTCACATCTAAAGATAAACTAAAAGTAACCTCAAATTCTATCATAAGAACCGCAATATTTTAGTTTAGTTTTCCTTTTTGCAAAGTAGTGACTTGTTATTATATTAGTTTCAATTTCAGTCTTTCAATTTCGCAATTTAATTTTTTTTGTAAATAAATCAATCCCCTCGGCTCCCCTAAGTAAGATTTACACACAAAAGGGGATGGGCAATGTGTATTTAGCAATTAGACAATCATTATATTTTATTGCAATTTCAAAGTTGGAAAATAAAATCATCCCCTCAACTCCCTGATGTATACTCTAAACCTTTGTGAACCTAGCTCGATCTAGGGAACTCATCAAAACTAGGTTTGGTCAGTACGGATATAGTTTAATTAGGGAAAGCTCTTAAATCACTACTACTTTAATTGAGAACTGCATAGAGATCGTGTGTGAAGTAAAATGGGATTTTTGAGATCTAGGTTCTCCACGTGTTGGATATTCAACATCTCTATTGAACTTGTTGGTGAAGTCTTTTGGGCTTCGACAAGTTCTCAACAAATTCCAATTGGAGGAAATAGCCTCTTAGAGGCCAAATATAGAATAACTTCATTTCAGTAACACTTTGCACACATTGCACAGATCACTTTCATTAAAACATTAAAACTATTAATAATCTTACAAGAAACACTTGCAATTCTCCATTTTAGCAACAATTCATTTGACATATATTTGGCACTGGTCTATTTTCAAGCCATTTTACTTCAAGTTGTTATAAAGTTAATTTTTTGCATTTATCTTGAAATGTCATATTGCTTATCTTTCCTCTAAAAGCACTTGTATCTACTCTTGAGATATATCTTTTCATGCAAGTACTTCACATGTGTTGAGTATGTTTTATATAAGCAATTCCTTGTGTTATCATATATGTTGATAGTCTAGATCTTATATCTTGTTGTTGCTTCATAATAAACTCCTATATTTCTTTTTAATCTTAGACTTAGTTTCAAGTCTTAGATTTTTCTTTAGAGACTACCCCCCTTGGCTTCACTAGGAGTTGGCCTAGAGGGAGGAGTCAAGGATTTGGTGACAGCACCTTGACTCGAGACTTTCCCCCAAGGACACACCCAGGGGATTGAATTTTTTTCCACATTAACCCTAGGTGTGTATAAAGGTGACAACATTATTTGGCATCATTGTCAAGGATAAACTTGTCTATTCCTGGAGTACGACGTTTTGTTTTCCTTTTTTCCTTTTTTTCCTTTTTTCTTTGTTTGATGCTTCTTGTATATTCAAAATAAACTTGATCATCTGGCGAATCCACTTCAAAATAATTTGACAAAGTATTATGCAAGAAGGAACTCACAGTTTTCTTAGCTTCATCCTTGAACCTAAAAGGGTTTTTGGAGGAGGATGGCCAAACGTTCTTCTTGTAGGATCCTTGATAATCTGGGATCTAAGTCAACATATGATTTTCATGCTTAATGTCATAATAAAATGGATGATTTTTATAATCCTATTAATTTTTTAGAAATAATTGGTTATCCTCATGAGCTTCCTAAAGCAGCTATTGAAAACTTTCTTTCTTTTTATAATGTCGATAATGTTAATTCCCACATCAAATCCTTTTGGAGGTGTATTAATAAATGGTGTGATGCACATATTCATGAGGATGTCCTCGTGAAATTGTTTGTCTTGTATCTTAAGGAATATGCTTATCATTGGTTTCATGATTCAAATGATTATAAGTTTAAAACCATATAGGGGTTGATACATGCATTTTCATAGAGATGGGGAGATAGCCAGGAAGATTGTCATTGATTATGTAACACACCCAGCCCCTAAGTGCTCTTTTAAGGAGTGGGGCATCAAAATTGTTCTTTCCTTAACTCTCTCTAGGCTCCCCTTTCTTCTCATTGCAGGTTCTTCCAAACTTGTGGGCTCTTTCCTGGCCCCTTTGAAGGATTTGAACAATAGGTGCTAGCTCTTCATGCTAGCCCCTTCCTTCATATGACCTCAGGTTGTGACCACAGGCCTAATAAAAAGGCGCTTCGCAACTTCGGGTATTCTGGTGTGAGTCACCCGACTCTCCCAACTTCCCGAATTCCAAACTAGAGCCTAGCGAGCGCTAGCTCCTTCCCTTATTCTCCACTGATGTGACCTCCAGCTATGACCTAGGGCCCACTTTCAAACATTTTGGGACTTTGTGTTTCGCGAAGTGAAAATGTTTCTTGCCTCTTTTCCCCTATTCTCGATCCTCGAAATCTGCTCACGTCAGATTGACGGTCCATGAATTTCCTTGATCCAATGGTCCAGGTCACATCGCAACTTCGGGTTTTGGAGTTTTAGTCACACTAACGCGCGATTCTCCTGCTGCATGAACTCCGAACTCACAGATCTGACGGTCAAGGTGGGTCTCGATAGATCCTTAGATCTACGATCCAGATCCCATCGTGACTTCACGTTTCAGACTTCAGAGGATTCGTCCCCTTCACAATGATTACCAACATTCATCGAACTTGCGAAGACTAGAGGAGCCGAGGCATTAACGCCTACGTTCCTTCTTCAAATCTAACAGTCGTGAAAAACCTTGGACCCTCTTGAACGGATCGTGTTCATTCATCTTCCAAATGAAAGGATATTCCCTTTTGATACTTGAGTCTCGCTATTCTTCCTGAGTTTTGTTGGCTCTGAAAGGCTTAAGATCTTTGCGCTCATTCTCTTGAATGTAATGCTTGGAAGAATTCTTTCACGCACCCCTTACGTCCATTCCTCAACTCTAGGACTTAAGAGGTTCTTGACCTCTGCCCACCTCATAGAGACTCTGTGCATATCAGCACTACCTCTCCTAAGCTTAATAGACTTCGTCCTCTCAAAGACTCTGGGAAAATGGGAGTGCCGACGTGCACCTGTGAAAATCGTGGCCAAGGTCAATGAACTCACAGTCCACTTATTTTAACTTAAGCCACCACAAGGCTCGGGCATTTACGTATACAAATCAGAAAATTCCATACTTACTTAAATACACAATTTAAGAAAGAATAAAGAGATACAGTATAATCATTAAACATACATGCATATCCCTAATATCCAACTTTATTACATTCACAGGATATCCAACTTTATTACATAGTTACAACTCAATTACACAGAGTATGAGAATACTTATCTATTACAGGTTGCAGCCAACTAACTGACTGTGGGTGTGTGTCTTTCCACCCAACCATAGGTTCAGAGGCATTCATTCTTAGCACTTTGTCCACCCTCGTGCCAACCCATGATATCACTAGGGAATTTATGTCATCTCTCAAAGAGACTCTCTCTGTCATAGCATCCCTACGAGGTTTATCAGATTCTTCCTCATCATCAAGCTCATGTTCTGGTTCTTCAGGTTGTGTTCTCTTCACTCCCTTTTGGGTTCGTGCACCTCCTTCTTAGCTTATGCCCTCGTTTGGTGTCTCCTCTCTTGTTGTCTCTTATGAGCTTGATCCCCTTGAAGATTTCTCCATCCCATGTGCTCCTTGTGTTTCATGGATCACGTCAAACTGAGATTGAAGGTCAATGGTGATCGACGATTCACAGAAATTGCGGGGCCCCAACATGGGTGCTCTTTACCAGAGAGTTCAACCTCCGCAATCTGGAAAGTGCTCGCTTGATTCTAGTCTAACAGGGATCGTTGATCTTCCATCCCATCGAGATCAACCAAAAGGGTGAATTGCGGGCCACGAACTAGCGTGTCTGCTATTTTCACCTTCACGCTCCGTAGTGATTCCCCACCCTCAATATCCGTTCATAGATCGATGGTCCATAGAAATCATGGGGTTCAACTTGAATATCATGCAATTTGACATCTCGGAGCCTCGAGCTCCAAGGTTCCTAGACACAGGTTATGTGGATCTTCATATAACTCTTGGGCTACGATCAACACTCTTAGTCAGGCTTTTGGTTAAGGGAATAAGCACTAGTTCAAAGTCTCCTAGACTATTGGTCTGAAGGGAACACCTTCCCAACTCGCAGAGCTTTAAGCTCTGAATCGAGGCAAAGTAACTTGTGAGGTTACCAAAACGGTAGCTATGCCCAGAGGCTTTCTCCGACTCTGGAATGGTGATGTAAATTTCTGGGGAAAGTGCCTTCGAGTGATTAAACTAGGGCGTATGTAAAATCAAACTGAAATATAGGTTCTCAAGGGAACGAATGCCTACTCATAACTCAATCATTTAATACAGAGAAAGAACCCTTTATAAACACGTAAATACTTGCATGCATCCATTATTTACAATTCAAAGCATAAGGCAAGAAAACACTTATCAGAACCATAGAGTGTGATGCGACTGCTGAAAGGGGTGCTCGTTTCCACCCAACCATAG
>JZKD02S1672826.1:1271937-1308416 GCA_000966675.3 Picea glauca | reverse complement strand
CTCCAGGTGCCCGACGACGACAATTACAGCGCCATGGACATGCAATGGACCGGCGGGACACCTGTCGTTGAGGAACCATGGGTTGGCACTCTGCCCGAGTATGTTCCAGACTATATTGTGTTTGTCCCCTGTTTTAATTCTGGTGGTTCCCATGGTAGTTAAATTTCTAGTTATCTTTAGCATTGTCAGGAACAGCTTATACTCTTTTTTTTGGATATATCTGGTTGGCTGAACTGGTTTCTCCTCCTGGAGCAGTTCAGTAATTACAACCTTTTAACTCTGTCTATGTATTTTGGAACCTGGTTCTAAGAAGGACTCTTATATTAATACAAAAACTTGCTTACAAAAAAAAAAAAAGATTCGCCAAGGTTTCTACATTTTAAAATAAAATTCCATCCTTAAAATCATCCCTGCTTCCATCATGTGGCATCTCTCTGATACCTGACAAACTGAGGTCTGGGGGAAGATTGATTTCTTTCCACTGTGGTCAGAAAACCCATGATCTGATTTTGAACCTAGACAAATTGAGTACTCATCTGGTCTATCTTCTTACTCAAGAGAGAAATTGGGTTTGGAGCACTTCTACTTGAATATTTAGTCTTTTCCTATGACTTGGCGTGAGGATACTAAAATGGTTCAACCTTCGATTCAAGAAGTTTTTCTTCAATATCTGTGTTGTACTCTTTGGCTTGAGCCAAGGTGGTGGGCTTCATGTCCTTCAGGATGAAATGAAATTTCCCATCAAAAGAATTCATGTAAAGGATACGAACGGTTGCATCTATAGGATGTAGATCTAACAAAATTTGATTGTATAACCTGTCAAACATGTTGTCAAATTCACTTATTGTCTCATTCTCCTTTTTCTTTATCTGATTGAACTAAGCTATAAGAATTATGTTGTCTTTCTTCATTTTCCATCTGTTTTTTAATATCTTGGAAAATTCTTCATAAGATGTTATGTTATTATCAAGAAGTCCCCTGAACCATCTCTAAGCATATTCAGTCAATGATGAAGCTATCATCTTCATTGCTACATCCTCATGTTCCACTTCTACATTTTCCATGTCTCGACCCATGGCATAGAGATGATCGTCAACAGTAATTACATTAATTCCTGGAAACTTTGGAAACTATTTGTGATATTCCTTTGGCATGGTATTGGGATATATGGGGATGGTGACCATGTTTAGGGGATTATAAAGGTCCTTTTCCCAAGGGTGAGCCATTGGAGTAAGGGGAAGGGTACCTTGGAAAATGGTTTTGACAATGGGAGACTTGACATGAGGCCTTTTTCGGTAAACCTTAGAAGGCTTGAATCTCCAAGGGGGAAAAGTCTTGAGGGAGGATGGATTTTGGAAAGGTGGATTTGCCATATGGGCTTCAAAAAGAGATCATCAAGGGTGGAAGGGGAATATCCTTCAAGTTGAGTTGCCAGGAAATGTAGGGGTAAAGGATTTGGGAAGGAAGATTGCTAAGGATGAGTCGATGAAGTTGTGGGTTTCCCCACCATCAATAAGTATTGTGACCTGCTAACCATGTACTACACCACAGATCTTGAAGGTGTGAAATCTGGGGAAACTCGACATAGTGGCGATAGCTCCACTCTTGACCTCCTCATGTTGTTTCTCCTCAGTTGATTTGTCCTACTCACTTTCCTATACCTACTTTGATTCTTCCTCCTCCTCACTATCTGAGAGAACCTCTATATAATGTGTTTTTCCCATGCCCATACACATGTGCCAAGGTTTCCAAGGGTAGTTGTAGTTGAAGAAGAGCTTCTTTATTCTTAACTCATTACGATTTGCCTCATCCAACTTCTCCTTACTTGTTACCTATTTCTAAAAAGGATTCTTATCTTTATGTTTCTAAGGAATGAAAGGTTTGGAGAAATTTTTTTGTCTTCGGGACTGCATCCTCCATGTCTTGTGTCCTGATAATGGCATCATGAAGAGTCTTGGGCGTGAAGGATTTTAACCAACCACGCAATGGCTGAGATAAACCCTCTATGAATAACATCACCAATCTCTAATCATATATATATATATATATATATATATATATATATATATATATATATTACGATGATTGCAAGTCTATGAAACTCTATGATCTAAGAATCTAGTGTCCCAACCTGTTTGAGTTGTGCCAACTCCCTAAAATGTATCTCTGGATCCTTTTTGTTGAACCTCCCCATCAAATTTTGTGTGAAGTCTAGATAAGAGGTGATATTGGCATGTCCCAGAGTGACCAATCCATGGTACCACCACTCATGGGCCTCTCCTTCCAAATGCAAAGTAGAAAATTTAATCGCTTCTACCTCTGACATGATGTTAAGCTAGAAGTAAGTGTCCAACTTTTGAACCCATGCTCTAGTTGTGCATTTGCTTGACCCATCAAAGGGGGGAATGGTGAGCTTCCCAATCTTCCTCATGAGACCAATGTTTTCTTGACCCCATTTAACCTCCCTTGGCTTGTTCCTATACTTGATATTTTATTAATATTGTAGTGACATGGTCTCCTGAAATTCCTCACCAAAATCCTGGTACTCCCTCCAATAATCATCAAAGGTCTCACCCTAAACTTGTTTCCCTTGGTTCCTGAATCCCTACTTGTTGTTTCCCCAAGAACTAAGGCATAAGAGGCATGGGAATTATTCTACCTATGGTTCTAGTGCTAACCTATGCAGGAATATGAATGTTGTTTCCCTCTGCACGGTTTCCATTGTTCCCATTGAAACCCCCTGCACCATTGTTTCCCCTATGGTGTCCATTAGTGCCTCCATTATCATTTTTATCCCCATGGTTTTGGTTTGTTTGGTTTTTAGAAATCAACTATATCAAGAGTTGTGCTAACTGTTGTTGGCTAAACCCTCTAGGACTTGCAAATCCATATCCTCATTGGTATCCCCCATATCTCCCCCTTGCTCTACCTTTAGTTGGTTTTCTTCAACTTCCTCTTCTTTGTTAAATATATTCTCTACCCCTCGTTGTCTCCTACTTTTGTAGGTGATATACCCCTCTTCACCTTGCCTCGTGAATTAAATAAACCCATCAATATGGTAGGTATGAGGCTCTGATACCATTGTAATGTCCTAGGCACTTCCAGTATAATTTTCTTTCACTATTGTAGCAAAATGGAAATTTTTTTGAGTGTTGACTTTCTTCAAACACTTAGGTTGTAGGTTTCTTTTCAGTTTCCAAACCCCCACTATATTTTTGTGCATTTAAAATTGGTTTTCTAAAGTATTATATGAAGTTTACATATGATTTAATTGTACCAAATATTTTTTCTATTACAACATAGATGCATAACAACAAGTATAGAAAACATCCATAACTCACAGCTAATAAAAAGGGAGAAAACGCAGCAAAGGTGTATTTATTTATTTACCATCTTATACTGAGCAATAACAATAATAAAAAGTTACAATATGCTTCATATATTCAGCTGATAATTCTTTATATGTAGGTAGGGTAGTGATGTTGTGAAGTTCCTCCTTTAGTGGAACTTCTGTTGCACAAGTATTGTTGAACCAGAGAGGTGAATTCATCCCCTTTTCCAGTGAGCTTGATCTGATATAAATAACTCAGTCCGGCAAATAGATATGTTCTTCCTTGGAAAATAACTCAGATCCACTGTCAAACTCCACTTTTGAGATAAAAAACTCATCTTCCTGAGCATTGTAATGTGCCTAGCTCGCTTGGAAGTATTGAATATGAAGAACCCATGATTTCTTTAGAGAAATCGGCCTCCCAAAACTAGAACTCACCCCAAAAATAGAAACTCAGTCCAAATAAGTGAGTTTCAACCCTCAGCTAGCAATAACTCAACCCACAAAGGATGGCTTTGTCTCACACTCAAAATATGTCTCCAACTACAAACTAAGCCACCCAGATTTGAGATATTAGACCCCCCCACAAGCTTAACTCGGCTCCCACATACAGAAAATATGACTTGTGTCTTAGCTCGACCTTCCCACGATCCAACTTGGCCTCCTCAGTGATATTTGACCCACTCACAAATAAATCCTCGTTGCCAACAAGAAAAACTTCAGCAACAAGAAAGATCTCAGCCACCAACAAAGAAATCTCGATTGTAATGAAATGAACTATGTCACCAATGAAGTACAAATAGAAGATCTGAGTGATCCTCTCTCAATGACTAGCTAGGATGGTTAGTCTCACCACTGAAACTAATCTCCAAATATCTCTATGCTTTATGTCCCAAAGAGCCAAAGCCACAATAGCTCTCTCAATTAGTTTTTTTTATAAAATACCAGTGAATAATGAGAGAGGGCACTCATCTTTCCCTTTTTAGTCTTTCGTTGACCCTTTTTCGCCATTTTTACCCTTTTAATAAGTTAATTGACTTTTCATTATCTTAATAGTCACTTCGGTTCCTTTTTATTAATTACTCAATGTCACTTTTAAAAAAAATACTTTTCCACCTTGTGACATTAAATAATTAATTAATTCCCTTTTTCCCCATTGATTATAGCCTATGGGAATCACTTAGGCTATTATGTCAATCTCTCGAAGAGCTCATTTGGAAAGGGACATTACAAATAAAGGGAACTCACCCTGTTGAACCAGTATAAAGAACCCACCATGTTGTCATAGAGGGTAGTCTTCCTACTAAAGCAACAGAGGAGAATCTCCATGTTGAACTAGCAGAAGCTAGTCACCCTGTTGAGATAGTAAAGGACACCCATCCCACTACCACACAATCTAATTTCCATGTTATTACACAAGAACTAGTAGATTCCCATTGCCCTACTGTCACAAAAGAACCAACAAAATCACATTGCCATGTTGTCACACAAGAACCAGCAGAGGCCAATTACCCTGCTTTCACACAAGAACCAATAGAGGAAAATCACTCTATTGATACACCAAAACGTATAGAGGAAGCATAAGACAGACAATGCAAGCACAAGAAAAGGACCATGTTTTTACACAAAAACCAGCAGAGGAAATTTTAGGAGAAGGTCTTGATGCAATCCTGTAGGACTACCAAGAAGAAAAGGACTCAGTTGTTACACAAGAACCAGCGTGGGAAACTTTAGGTGAAGGCCTTGTTGAAATTTTGGAGGGCTATCAAGATGAGGAATAAATTGTTACTCTTGAAGAATGGCACATAGATGATGACATCATCCACCTCCAAGGGAGTCTCACCCTCTCAAACTCAAAGTGGTTTTTTGGTTGCATGAGGACATGCAATGATTTCAACTGGGGGGAGATGACAGGTGCTCAAATTAACATCTTTATAGCACCTGTCCAATAATTTTTTCAAACCTTTTTCCCATTTACATTTCCATATTAATACACTTTCCATCCATAATGATACATTTTTGGTTAAGGAACAAAGTTGCACAGGTACCTTCCCTACATGAGAGATGCAACTCATGTTCAAGTGTAGATGTTGCAACTCTGGTCGTTGCGCAACTCCTAGTGCTACAACTTTGGTCGTCATTGTAACTCTTGCTGCTACAACTCTTAGTGTCGCAACTCATAATGTTGCAACTCTCACTACAGACTATTGTTTCAATACCATAACATATCACCAGTCAACCGCATAGTTGTCACCATGGATCGACCAGCTAGCCAACAACCGCTCAATAGAATGACAAGGGAAATTGGGCACCAAAATGGAATGGACAACTCATCCACCACTTATCATGGCTTATTTATTTAACACACACCTGATTGTTTCCCTCTTTTGGAAAATATGATGTAACAAGATAAGACAACCTGATTCTCATGGTTGTCCATTGATTTTCTTAGCTCATTTAGGAAGAAGTCATTTTGTATAAATATGATCGTTCTCTTTGAGTCGTGGGATGGAGAAAAAGTAGCAGACAATTTGTAAAATAAAGTTGTATTGAGCCATGCATTTTTGTTTAATAAAAATTTTGTTTTCTTCATCTTCAATTGATGGTATGTTAAGCATTTAGCACCCAATGCATTCTTAGACCAATACCTTGTCCAAGGAGGTAGGGCCCCCTCCTTAGCTCAGTATTGTTTGTATCTTCTATTTGTAGAAGTAGTCTTAGCTTCATTTCTATATTTTTATTTATTTCTAACAATTTATTCATTAACAATTCCTCCATTAACATCTTGATGTAACTCTAATGTTCTCTATTACTGTAACTATGGATTGTTGTAACTTAGTGCTAACATTGCAGGGTATTGTTTCCTCATTCATGAGTGAATAGTTGTAGCAGCATTTCCTTATTTTCATTTATTTCCAGCAATTCCTCTATAAAACATCATGCTACAACTCTGGAATTTTCTCGTTGTTGCAACTTCGTTTCCTCCATTCTATGCTGACATTGCATAAATTTTGATTGGTTAATGTATAATTGTAGCATCTTTTATTCATTTTCATTTATTTTCGGCAATTCCTCTATTTAAACTTTGTTGTATCATTAATATTTCCCTTGCTACAATTTTGGTTGTTGTGATTCGTGTCGTTCTAACTCATTTTGTTGTGACTCTTGTTGTTGCAACTCTCGATGTTGCAACTCCTGTTGCTACAACTTTCACTATTGCAAATCTACATCTAGCTTTCTAATTAACAATTGTGTGGTTTGCAAATCGAGATAGTTTATTTGTTTTTACAAGCACAATGTGGTTTGATTCTTATAGATTGAGGTACATGAGCCACAAAATATCTATCACAATAATCAAGATCACCTTAATACTTGGACAAGTCACCTTTACTTTCCTACAAGAGTGATTTATTTTTCCACAAAATGTGATTTACTTTCCCACAAGAGTGTTTTATTTTTCTGGAAGTGTGTTTTACTTTCCTGCAAGAGTGATTTACTTTTCCGCAAGTGTGATTTACTTTCCTGCAAGATTTACTTTCCCGCAAGAGTGATTTAATTTCCTGCAAGTGTGTCATTTACTTTCCTGCAATGTGTGCCTTTTCTTCTACAAGTGTGGATTTGGTGTAGTTTAATTCGGTGACTTGTTATAGCATTTTGATATCTTTCCTTGTGACATTCATTTGAAAGTAATACAACTCATTGACAATTACAACATTATACTTGCATATACGATGCATGACAAATCATAAGTTTAATATGACCTAGGATTGATAATTAAATGCACAACTCTTCAATTGCATACTAAATTAATTAGGAAGTAATTTAAAAGTCTGTCGGTTACGTTGTCGTCACTACATACCATCAGGGGACATTTTTGTTATCAAATATAATCAAACATCTACTCTATCAAATATGGTCAAAATATTTAGTCTACCTTCATGGAAGTTAGAGATTTCTTTAAAAAATCCAACAATGGCATTCTAACACTCAAACAAATATAGAGAAAATGTTTACTCTACCTACATCAAACTTGAATAATTTCAAAAAAAGAGTCAACAATTCCATTAAAATATTCAAATTAACAATTGACCCTATTCTTCATTTCCAAACTTGATTACAACCATCCAATTCGGAAGAGTTTCCATTACTAACATGATAAAGCCTAAAGTAGGTAAGTTGGTAGCAAAACATGATAAATCTTGAAGTAGGTAACATGATAAAAGATTGTAGTAGTTAAGTTTGTAGCAAGCTAAAGAGTGATCAAATTCAAACATAGTGCAATGTATATCGTTACTATAATACTATTATTCGATGTTACACAAAATTAAAAACTTAATCCAAGTACCAAATATTACTATTCATATAGAATCTACACTCTCATTTCAAGGCCTCAAGTCCTACACTTCCATCTTGGGGGGTTAAGTCTCTTTGTGTTTTGTGCCATAGAAACATAAGGTTGAATTTCAATGACAAATTGTTAATTTTTATTTTTCTCCAACGCCCTATCCTAAAAAAGCATGTTATCTGAAAAATAATGTATACACACTCTGTCATAGGTTAGAACAAGTCCATTTTAAAAACATATATAGAGAGCGGTTAAGAGTCAAATATGTGTTTTTTTGTCACACCAATTGGTTATAAATGTGTGGATTATAAATGTAATTGGAAATTTTGGTAATTTGCAGTGTATTTACTTTTCTTAAAAAAATCATGGAACATTAAATTGATATGCTCTTTGCTAAGAACCTTGTAAATAGAAATGTTTCAAATATTAAAACCAAAATAATGCAAAGCACTATCCATTGCAATTTGTTTTATGAACTATGCTTTAGCCAATGTGTCTTTGCAGAATCCCACGCCTCAAACTATATCTTTGAGAACTCTGAATATATAGACATTTTCATCTATGAATTTTTCAAACTTATTGGCAGTAGAAACATTGCCACTATTGTGGCACTTGTTTAATACTTAGAACACACCCACACAACACACATTCCCATATAGTAAAAAGGGAAGACAGCAAAAAACCACCCACACAACACACATGCCATATAATAAGAAAGGAAAAATAAACAAACATGCACATTCCAATAAACCCTTACCAATTCTTGTCAAGATTTGTAGGTATTAGACTGGGTTGTTTATTTCCTCACCATGTCTTTAATGAATGTGTTTCAGTTATGAAAAGACAAACCCCTAGAAGGATGCCCCTCAATGCAAACTCCTTGATCTTGACAATTTTCTCTCTTAATTTCTCTCCTTGGGAAGTTGTCATCATTTTCTTCACAATGTCCTCCACCTCTTTATTTCTCACCACCTTATGGGCATCCACATCCACCCCTTCAAAATCCAAGCCGATCTTCCACACCTCCTTCATGAATCTATATTTTAGAAATTGATCAGCAAAATAAGGGAATCCCACCACAAGAACTCCCATGCTCGTGATTTCCATTGTAGACTTCCAATCATTGTGTGTGAGGAATAATGCCACTAATGTGTGGGCAAGGACTTTCAATTGGGGTGCCCACTTCAAAAATAGTGCTTGATCCCTATTTTTTTCTTCAAATCCCTCTAGTAAAATTGTAGGATTTCCTTTTGTGATGAAGATTTAAAAGAACTAGAGAAACTACAAAACCAAAAACATTCTATGAGAAAGAGTGAAATGATCTATTAGATCTATTGTGTATAATACAAGAGAGTGTCAGTTATAATAAATAATGGCAGTAACAGTTTGGGTAGTTAGGGATAGCCTACACAATAACTAACAATAGTTAAAAGATACTAACAAAATACTAGCATACCCCTTTAAGTAAGACGTAAGGATTAAACAAAGAAGGGAAAAAAATGTCTAGGGTGACTAGGCCTGCTAAGGTATCAAAGTACACACTCTCATAAGTGGAGGAAAGGAGAAAAACCCATAGGAAAAAACTCCTCCCCAAAAGAGAGAAAACGACAAGAAAGTGAAGGTATGAGGACTCAATATGACCCTCTAAGGACAACTTCCTTCACCCCAAGCATCAACCGTAACTAAATAAAATGAGGTGATGCCAAAGGTTTAGTGAGATGTCTGCAACTTTCTCTTCAGTAGGAAAATACTCCAAGATGAGAACACCATCTTGTATAAGTTGTCGAATGAAGTGCATGTGTAGCTCACTATGTTTTGTTTGTTGATGCTTCACTAGGTTGTGAGATATTTGTATGGCACTCTAATTATCACACCAAATAGTAATAGGATGATCATGTTGAGTGTTCAATTATGTCATTAGTTTTCGAAGCCAAAGAACTTCCTAACTAGAAAGAACTACAGCATGATACTCATATTATGCAGAGGATAATTCAATGGCTTATTTTTTCTTGCAAGACCAAGCAATAAAAATGGAGCCAAGGAAATAAACAAAGTCGGATGTGGAATTTCAATAGGCAACTAAACCAGCCCAATCAAAATTAGTGAATCCCACACCCTAAGAAGCACTAGAGGTGTATTGAATGCCAAAAATGGTAGTACCTTGAATGTACCTCAAAATGTGCTTTGTTGCCTTCCAATGACTCTCATGAGGATCATGAAAGAATCAAAATACAATCCCAACTACAAAAGAGATGTTGGGACATGTATGAGTCAAATACAAGAGACTCCCAACCAGTTGTTGATACAATGAAGAATTAACGTGTGGTGAAGAGAAAATAGTAGAAAGGGTAACGTCAGACTGAAATGTAGTAAGTGCATACTTACAATAGCCATGCCAAAGCACTTAAGTAAATCAAGTGTATACTTCTGTTGAAAAATGGAGATCCCTTCTGAAGACTAAAGGACCAACGTACCAAGGAAATAATGTAGAAGAATGATATTTTTCATATAAAACTATCCCATCAATGATCGTTGAATACTTTGAATCATGGATGAAGAATTCCCTATGATAATTAAATCATCCTCATACATGACAAGAATCAAAATATTAGTGCATTGCCATCGATTGTAAACCATAGGATCGAAATGGAAATGATGGAACCCTAAAGTAATTTGAAAACTATTCATCTTCTCATACCAAGCGCATGGATCTTGTTTGAGACCATAGATTGATAGCTAAAGTCTACAAACAAGAGAATAATCCTGCACAAAACCAAGAGGTTGTTACATGTATATCTCCTCATGTAAATCACCATGCAAAAAAACACTCTTCACATGCATATGGTGGGTGGACTAGCCTTGGGAGGCAGCAAGAGAAAGCACAAAGTGTATGGAATCTATCTTGGAAACAAGGGAAAAGAGCTCAGAATAATCAATCCCTTTAACCTATGTAAATCCCTTGGCCATGAGGCATGCCTTATACTTGTCAATAGAGACATTTGTTGCATATTTGGTTATGTATACTCATTTAAAATGAACTATTTTTCATCCCTTCGGAAGAGGAAAAAAATCCCATGTGTGATTCTTCAATAGGGAAACATACTTTTTTGCCATGGAAACATCCCATTCACGTATCTCAATAGCATCAGAAAATTGATGTGGATCATCTAAAATGACATGAATCAAAAAAGAGACACTAGTTGGTTGTGACTGAGTATGGTGATAGTCAAAGGAAAAATAATTGAGATCAATTGGCTCATAGCCATACTTTTCATGCATCTTTCACTCACAAAAGATCCTCCTCAGTTGTTCTTGTTCAGGCTACTCATGTTTTGTTGGTGTTGATGGAAATTTTTCTTTTGGCCAATTTTCATCTTCAGTAGTGCCATTTTCAACAACATATTCATCGACTTCTTTTTCTACAAAAGAAAAACTATCAGCATGATTTTCACCATCGACATAGATTGAAATTTGGAAAAATCCACTTTATAAGAGACTTTGTGAATATGTTTGCAACTTGATATTTTGTAGGGAAAAATATAGCTTTAATAACTCGATCGTCAATGAACTTTCTGATGAAGTGCATGTGTAGCTCAATATGTTTGTTGTGCTGATGTTGAACTAGATATTTGGCAAGCTTGATTGAACTCTGATTGTTGCACTAGAGAGTGGTCAGATGCTACTGTTCGGATCCAAACTCTAAAAGGATATGTTGAAGCCATGAGGATTCTTGACTTGCATTAACCTCTTCTCGGTACTCTACTTCTTATGAATAAAGAGCAATAGCTTGTTGTTTCTTACAATCCCAAGTGAAAGGGCCAGAACCAAGGCTAAAAACATAACTTGTAGTAGAATTTCAATCATCAGGGTCTCCAACCCAATTTGAATTAGTGAAACCAACAAACAAAGGAATCCCCCCTAAACTATAATGTATCTTGAACTGAATTATACCTCAGACATACCCCTTTTATCTCCTTTCCAATGGGTTTCATGGAGTGTTTTCATATATTGATCAACAAGACCAACAACAAAGGAAATATCAAGATGAGTATGAATCAAATATAAGAGGCTACCAACCAACTGATGGTACAACATGGCATCAACTATGGGAGTAGTACATCTGACAACAAGTTTGACTTCATACTAGAAGGGAGAAGGGGCTGGTTTAGAATCGTCCATGTGAAATCAGAAAACAAGGTCACAGGCATACTTAGACTAGGAAAGAAAAATTCCTTCCTTGGTTTGAAATACTTGGAGGCCAAGAAAATAATGCAAATAGCCTAAGTCTTTTTGGAAATATAACTGAGAGGGGGGGTGAATCAGTTATAATATAAGATTGAAACTTTTCTTGTTCTTTTCTAAATATTTCTATATTATTATTTAATGTGTTACTGATAACTTAACATGCATAGATATACAATATTTGATCAATCACACAGAATACACAGAGACATAGATTTTCATCAGGAAACCCATAAAGGGAGAAAACCTCTTCTTCTTTGGATGTCAATCAAGCTACAACCTTCATGTACATCATATTCTTTGAGAACAAACTCAAATATGAGACTACAACCTCTAATAGTAAGATACAACTTGCAGAGAGCACCAACTCTCATATTTCTCTAGCACCAACTCCCTGAATATCTTCTAGCACCAACTAGAATTTAGAGGACTACAATCCTCCCTAGCACCACCCTACCACCCTGATTGAAAATTACAAAACTTTACTTACTTGCTCTATCTCTGATATGGTCTGTTATAGATCCATGTCTCCTCAGCCTTCTTCAACTTCTATGTTGTGTTCTGCTTCTGCCTCTTTCTTCTTCTATGCTCTTCTCTTTTTCCTCCTGCGTACTTCACCTCTGTTCAGTTTTTCTTCTGCATTTTATGCTTTGTGCATACACTGCATTCCTTTTCATTGCACCTCTTCTCTGCTCCTTTTCTGCTACTTACTACCACCTTCTACGCTCATGCATCAGTTCTCAAAAAGCACATTATTTGCATGTCTTTATCACGCCAAGTCCTCTGCCATATCATCCTAGCAACTCTTTGTCACAACAGCTATGTGTTGCATCTCAATTCTATATATCCTCTTCTATGTTTTGCATGTCATATTTTCACCCAGTTCTCTCCTAGGTCATCATCGCAACTCTGCCACTTTACTAGTGGTTACTCACTCTCTATTCATCATCAGTTCCCATTATCGTGAGATTCCTTTTCTTCACTAGAAGTTACAGTCATTTGTTTTATTCGTTGTAGGTAAATTAGTCTTAAGCCCCTTCCTTTACGTGACCACTAGCAGTGACCACATGCCTATTCAAGAAGCGCTTCACGATCTCGATCTAGCAAGTGTTAGCTCCTTCTTTCGATATGACCTTGGGCGATGATCTCATGTGACCACACGATTACAAGTGTGGCCAAAGGCGGTTTGAGGGAAACCTGTTTTTCTCCCTGCAATTCACTATAGAGCTCCACGTATGCCTTTGGTGATATTGTGGTTTTGATTGCATCGCACTCAAGAAAAATTAAGAATTGAGCATTTTCTGGCCCCACAATTGAGCATGACTGTTGATCTCCAATCCTTTGGTGATTCCACTCGATCAACGGCTGCTATCTTCCTTCATTTCCTCCTTCTACGTGTGATCCCATATCTCCACGATATCTCAACACGTAGCTTCCTTCCAAATTAACGGCTACGATTGATTATGGCCTTCTGGTCTTCGGGAGTTTCAACTCTCAAATATCTCTTTTCCCATATGACAATCTTCTAGAGTGGAAGATCTATTAACACCTGTCTCCCTGAATCTACGATCAGGATCTCCTCCATGAGTCCGGCCTTCGAGACTTTCAATTCTCAAACTCTTATTTCTTTCGTACGTCAATCTTCTAGAGTCGGTGATCTGTAGACACCTGTCTGAACAGATCGGACGGTTTACACTTATCCTTTCACTGCTTAATCTGTCGGCTAGGACATAATCAAGCATTGTGATGGATGGCCACCATTTACTTCAACACTTTGGTTATTCTACTTACACTATCCTTCCACTATATTTTGATCAACGGTTCAGAATGCACCCGAAGTGATCTTCAGATCGGACGAATTATGTCCACTTCGGGACTTCGACGTTCGAGACTTCGAGACTTTAGGCATCTTCTAGTGGTGAAACTCCCGAAGAAAATCTCTCGGAGTGACGTAACATTACACACGTTACATGTTGACTTGACACTAACCAAGTGGTTTCTACGTGTCACTCCCTAACATGGTCTGCCACATGTCCTTGCTGATGTGGTCTACCACATGTCCTTGCTAACGTGGTCTGCCACATGTCCTTGAATCAGATGGTTGAGGCTTACTTCGGGTCTTTACCTGAAGTCCACAAGTTTACGCCACATCTTTTCTGGATCAGACAGCCCAGATTCACTTCAGACGATATGATGCTTGAGATCTTCTTTGGACAATTTGATGACTAATATCTACTTCGGATGATCCGGAGGTCGAGAATCTATTTAGGCTCTCCGGCTCTTCGATCTTTGGGAATTTCAAATCTCAAACCGAAACTATCAAAGTGATTTCTCCAGAGCTCATGATTCGTCACCACGTATCCCTCTGGATCTGATGGTTGAAATTTGCTTCGGCTCTCCGGCTCTCCGGACTACGGGAATTTCAAATCTCAAATTGAAAAATCTTGAAGTGAGATTTTTCCGGAGCATAACCTCCTCACATATTTAGACCCAAAACAAATGATGTTCGTTTGATCAATATCTTAGATCAACAACTCGATTTTTCTATGATGCAGCTTTGCCTTGGATTAAATCCAACAGCTCTCCATCTTTTCTTATCCTATCCTTCTACTTAATTTGACCCGATGGTCGTGAAGACTCTCGAAGCAGATCCATGATCAAGGATTTTGATCATGATCACGTTTCTGTACTATGCTTTCCCTTTTGAGCTTTGATCTTTGCATATTGTTCGCTTCCCCTCCTGAGCTTATGATTTTCTTGGTTTCCATTGTCGTTGATGTTCTTTCCATCAATGACAAGCACATGCTTCTTGTAAAACATGCCAGCAATCTCCCCCTTTGGCATTGATGGAAACCCTGAAAGGTTGCACTATTCTTCTTAGACCTCCAGCTGTAGCATACAGACAACACATTTTTCTCCCCCTTTGACATCAATGTCAAAGAAAACTGAGAGTGACTCTGTGCTCCCCCTAATCATATATACTAGGAGAACTCCCCCCCTGATCAGAAAGATTATTTAGCTTGAGAACGGGGTCACGCCCAACTTCTGGCGTAGATACTCAAACTGAGCTTTGGCAAGCGGTTTAGTGAAGATATCAGCAATCTAATCTTTGGATGGAATATAATGCAAAGAGACAACAGTTTTGGTCACTTGTTCCCTCAAGAAGTGATACTTGATGGGTATATGCTTGGTCTTGGAGTTAAATATAGGATTCTTTGACACACTAATTGCACTAGTATTATCACAATGAATTGGGATCGGTGCAATATATTTTACCTCCAAGTATGCAAGTGTCTGAATCATCCACAATACTTGGGTACAGCAAGTGGTAGCTACAATGTATTCATCTTTTGTAGTTTATAAGGAAATGGAACCTTGCTTCTTGCTCAACAATGCTACAAGGGAATCTCCTAAAAAGAATGCACCTCCACTCGTGCTTCTCCTTTCATCCACGCAGTTAGCCCAATCAGCATCGGAATAGACTGATAGTTGAAAATTCTTATTCCTAGGATACCATAGGCCATAGTTCATTGTTCCTTTCAAGTATTTGAATATTCTTTTGACAGCTAACAAATGACTCTGTTTAGGTGCATCCTGATACCTTCCTACCATTCCAACAGCATGCATTATGTCTGGACGGGATGTTGTGATGTACAATAGGTTGCCTATCATAGACCTATATGAACTATGATCAGCATCAGGTGAGTCATCATCCTTTCTTAACTTGCATCCAATGACCATAGGTGTGCTCATAGGTCTAGAATATTCCATTTGAAACCTTTTCAACATTTCTCTTAGATACTTCCCCTGAGAAAGAAATATTCCTTCATACCTCTGAGTAATTTGCAGACCAAGAAAAAAATGGCAGTTCCCCTATCATAGACATTTCAAATTCAGATAACATGGTAGAAGAAAACCATTGTACCAATGAAGCATTATTGCTTCCAAAGATGATGTCATCTACATAGAACAACATAATGAGCAAATCATTACCCTTTGTTTTGATATATAGATTGTTGTCAATTGTTCCTCTCTTGAACCCTTTGTCTTGAAGATACTTATCCAGCCTATAATACCAGGCACAAGGAGCTTGTTTCAACCCATATAAGGCTTTCTTCAGCTTGCATACAAAGTCAGGGTTATTTGACAGTTGGAAACCCTTTGGTTGTTCCATATAAACTTTTTCTTTTAGATATCCATTTAGAAAAGCTGACTTGACATCCATTTGATAGACTTTAAACTGTTTATGACAAGCATAGGCAAGAAACATTCTAATAGCTTCTAATCTTGTTATGGGCGCAAATGTTTCATCAAAATCCAGTCCTTCTAATTGAGCATATCCTTTGCAGACCAATCTAACCTTATTTCTTACAATATTTCCTTGCTCATTCATCTTATTTTTGTAGACCCATTTGGATCCTATTACATTTTTATTTGTTGGCCTAGGAACAAGTTCCCAAGTAACATTTTTTTCAATCTGGTCCAGTTCCTCATTCATTGATTTTAACCAATTTACATCTTTACTAGCTTCATTAAAGTTCTTGGGTTCCACCATGGATATGAAGGCTGTATGTAATTACTCGATGTCTTTGATTATCGTTCTCCTGGTTTGTACATCTTTGTATTTCTTACCAATTATCTAACTTTCGGGATGATTCTTTTGAGTAATTCTAGAGGAAGGATTTGATGTTGATTGTTGTTCTGACTCTTCTTGTCTAGGTCTCTTCTCCACCTGATTCATCATCTTCTTGTGACTCTGAGATTTGTTGTTCTTCATTTTCATTATTCTCATCATATTTTTCATCTGGCTTAGTGCTTATTCTCTGTTGATCTCTTACAAGATCTTCTTCATCAATTCGAACATCAATACAATCTACTAATTTATGCATTCTTTTTTTAAAGAATTTGTATCCTTTACTGTTCATTGCATATCCTAAGAAGATACCTTCATCATATCTACTATCAAATTTACACAGATGATCATCATTATTCTTGATGTAGCATTTACTTCCAAATACGTTGAAGTGCTTGATTGATGCTGGTCGACCAAACCAAAACTCATATGGAGTTTTATCATTGTTCGGCCTTAGATGCGCTTTGTTTAGAATATGAACAATCGTGTGAACAGACTCCACCCAGAAGGTTTGTGAAATGTCCCTTTCACTCATCATATCCCTTGCCATCTGCTGAACTGATCTATTTTGGCGTTCTACAACTCCATTTTGTTGAGGAGTACCTGGAATAGTATAGTCTCTTTTAATTCCATGTATGTCACGGAATTCTTTGAAATATCTTGATAGAAATTCTCCTCCCCTGTCTGAGAGAATTTCCTTTAACTTTCTTCCTGTTTGATTCTTCGCTAACGCCTTAAACTTTTTGAACTTCTCAAACACATTGGATTTTTCTCTCAGAAAGGAAACCCGCGTAAGTCTGGAGAAGTCATCAATGACTAGCATAAAGTAAAGTTCTCCTCCAGTTCCTTCCTTGTCCACATAGATCCATATGAACAATTTGAAGTGATTTCTCTGAATATGTGAAACTCTTCGATTTGACAGGATTCAAATGCAGAGTTATTAGGCTTAGATATTCTTGGAAGGTCTTTCACAGCACCTTCATTATTCAGTTTGACAATATGATCAAAATTCAGGTGTCCAAGCCTTTTGTGCCATAACCAACTTTCATCAATTTTTCTTAAATGACATTTCTCCTTATATTCCTTCAGAACATATACATTGTTTTTAGTTCTAACCCCTTTTGCAATCAACTCTCTTGTGTTTAGTGTCTTTATTTTACAATTCTTGGCAGTGAAAGTAACTTCACATCCTCTGTCACATATCTGACTGACACTAAGAAGATTATGCTTTAAACCATCAACAAATAATAAATCTTGAGCTTTGCTTCTTCCACTACTTAAGCTTACTAGACATTTACCTCTAATATTTCCTGGAGCATCCTTTCCAAAGATCACACTTCATGATTTATTCTTTGAGTAATACGAACTTACTTTTGTCACCTGTCATATGATTGGAGCATCCATTGTCAATATACCAGGGGTATTTTTGTCTTTGAGCTGAAAACACTAATCCGCACTTGTTATCTTCATTCTTCTTCCAGACCTTGACATTTTCAGCTCTATGATTTGAATTTGGCTTATAGTTCTTTTAGCGACAGTTTGCAGCTTTATGTCCATAATTATGGTAGATGTAACATTCTGGTTCATTGAATAAGGGATCATAACGATTGTTATGTTTAATCTGTGTCCTTTTCCCAACCATCACATGATTTGCAGTATGTGGTTGTTTGTTACTTGGTTGTCTCATTCTTTGTTGTGGCAGATATGTATTCCTTGGTTGTCTTGATTGCTCATGTCTAAATCTTAAAGAACAATTTGTAGCTTTGTGGCTAAAGTTAGAGCAGTAAAAACAATATCCATAGAAAAAATCTTTGTACCTGGAAAATGGATTTCTTCTTTAAGCAGGTCAATTTCTTCCATGCTAATGATTTCCTTGAGCAAAGGGTGTATTATTTCTTTGTTCTAAAGATTCAGTTTTGGTAGCTTTTCCTTCACTCCTTCTTGGCGGTTGATTCTCTTCCTTTGTTTCTGCAGGTTTGTTGTTGTCAATGGCTGTAGATTTGACAAACTTGATGGATTCTTCGTTGCTTGGCTGACCACTAATTGATCCCTCTTCATAACCCAAACCAGTTTTCAACTTCGAATTCCTCTGTTGATTCAAAATGGAGGCTAATCCTTCTAAGGCTTTAATACTTGTTAGATTTTGATGATACAATGCCTGAAATTTCTCTAGATATTTTCTGACAATCACTACTTCAGCTTCCAATTTTTCACCTTTTGTTTCGGCTTCCTTCAATTGTTGTTTGAGGATGTCTTCAATCTTCTTAGATTCTTCTATCTTAACCTTCAACAGAGCAATTTCTTCAGTTGGTTCGTTGCATGTTTTCTCATACCTGAGCAGTAACTGTTTTTGTTTTCTTTTCTTTTCTATGAGTCTGTCAATCTCTTCCATGGCACTGACAAGTTATCCTTCAAGATATACTATTGATTCACAATCAATGAACTCACTTCCTCTATCTTCAATGTTTAGATATTCTAAATCTATTATCATGATATCATTTATTTTATCTTCAATAGAAGAGTCATTGATTTCATCATCTGAGGGATCATCATCATTGTTTACACAAAGGCTTTTCTTCTTAAAAGTATTCTCTTTATAGACCTTTTTGTGTTTGTGCTTCTCTTCATTGTCATATGTCTAATCCTTTCTTTTGTGAGGATACTTAGATGAAAAATGACCTATCTTACCACAGTTGAAACATTTGAAGGGCATATTACCTTTGTATTTTCCTGATCCTTTCTTCAATCTTCTCTCAAAATTTGCTTCAATCTCATCTATATCGGAATCTGTGTTTTTCTCTACTTTAAAAGATGCCTCTCTTGTAGTGGATTTACCTTTGGTGATTCTCATTTCATAAGAAGTTAGGGTTCCAAGAAGTTGATCTAGTGTCAATGTTTTGAGATCAGTTATTTCTTCTATAGCAGAGACCTTTGAGTTAAATCTATCAGGAAGAGATCTTAATATTTTCTGGACTAGAAAATATTCATCTATCGTTTCACCTAGGCCTTTCATAGTGTTGACAAGTTCTTCTATACGTAATAAGTACTTACTGATATTTTCGTCTTCATCCATCTTTAACTGCTCAAATTTCAGTCTGTGAGTCTGAAGTTTTGTGTCTTTCACCTTTTCATTACCTTCATAACTACTTATCATCTTGTCCCACATAACTTTTAATGAATCATAGTGCATGACTTTGACAAACTCGGCTTCAGTAAGTCCACTTAGGATGGCATTCATTTCTTTTGCATTAAATCTAAACTCCATATTATCACCTTTTGAGGCCAAGACTACAAGCTTCGCATATCCCGTTTCAATGACATCCCAAACATCAGCACCCAGAGACATTAAATGTGTTCTTGTCCTTATTTTCCAGAAAACAAAGTTTGTTCCATCAAACAGAGGGGGTCTATTAGTTGAACTTCCATGATGACTAGTCATGTTCAAGTTTATGGATCTACCTTTGATCAAAGGCATCGGCTCTGACACCAATTGTTGGAAATATAACTGAGAGGGGGGGGTGAATCAGTTATAATATAAGCTTGAAACTTTTCTTATTCTTTTCTGAATCTTTCTAGATTATTATTTAATGTGTTACTGATAACTTAACATGCATAGGTATACAATATTTGATCAATCACACAGAATACATAGAGACACAGATTTTCATGAGGAAACCCATAAAGGGAGAAAACCTCTTCTTCTTCGGATGTCAATTAAGATCCAACCTTCATGTACTTCATAGTATTTGAGAACCAACTCAACTATGAGGCTACAACCTATGATAGCAAGCTACAACTTGCAGAGATCACCAAATCTCAAATTTCTCTAGCACCAACTCCCAGGTTTCTCTAGCACCAACTCCCAGAATATCTTCTAGCACCAACTAGAATTTAGAGCACTACAATCCTCCCTAGCACCACCCTACCACCCTGATTGAAACTTACAAAACTTTACTTACTTTCTCTGTCTCTGATATGGTCTATTACAGCTCCATGTCTCGTCAGCCTTCTTCAGCTTCTATGTTGTGTTCTGCTTCTGCCTCTTTCTGCTTCTATGCTCTTCTCTTTTTCCTCATGTGTACTTAACCTTTGTTCATTTTTTCTTATGAATTTTATGCTATGTAAATACACTGCATTCTTTTTCCATTGCACCTCTTCTCTGCTCCTTTTCTTTTGCTTACTACCCACCTTCTATGCTCATGCATCGGTTCCCAAAAAGCACATTCTTTTCATGTCTTTATCACGCCAAGTCCTCTTCCAGATTATCCTGGCAACTCTTCATCACAATAGATTTGTGTTGCATCTCAATTATATATATCCTCTTCTATGTTCTGCATGTCATATTTTTTCCCAGTTCTCTCCCAGGTCCTCATCACAACTCTGTCACTTTATTAGTGGTTACTCACTTTCTATTCATCATCAATTCCCATTATCCTGAGTTTCCTTTTCTTCACTAGAAGTTACAGTCGGTCGTTTTATTTGTTGTAGGTAAATCAGTCCTAAGCCCCTTCCTTTACGTGACCACTGGCGGTGACCACACGCCTATTCAAGAAGTGCTTCGCGATCTCGGTCTAGCGAGTGCTAGCTCTTTCTTTCGATATGAACTTGGGTGATGATCTCACGTGACCACGCGATTGTGGGTGCGGCCAAAGGTGGTTTGAGGGAAACCCACAATTCACTACAGAGCTCCACGTATGCCTTTGGTGATACTGTGGTTTTGATTGCGGCCCGCTCAAGAAACATTAATACCCGAGCATATTCTAGCCCTACAATTGAGCATGACCATTGATCTCCAATCCATTGGTGATTCCACTCAATTAACGACTGATATATGCCTTCCTTTCCTCCTTTTATGCGCAATCCCATATCTCCACGATCTATCGACACATAGTTTCCTTCCAAATCAATGGCTACAATTGATTCCGGCCTTTCGGTCTTCAGGAGTTTCAACTCTCAAATCTCTCTTTTCCCATATGACAATCTTCCAGAATGGAAGATCTATTGACACCTGTCTCCCTGAATCTACGATTGGGATCTCCTCCACGAGCCCGACCTTCGGCACTTTCAATTCTCAAACTCTCGTTTCTTTTATACATCAATCTTCCGAAGTCGATGATCTGCAGAAACATGGCCACCATTTAATTCGGCACTTCGAATATTCTACTTACGCTATCCTTCAGATTAGACGACTTATGTCCACTTCGGGACCTCAGTGTTTGGGACTTTGGGACTTTAGGCATCTGTTGGTGGTGAAACTCCCAAAGAAAATCTCTCGGAGTGATGTAACATTACACATGTCACCTGTTGACTTGGCACAGACCGAGTGGTTTCCATGTGTCACTCATTGATGTGGTCTGCCACATTTCCTTGCTGACGTGGTATGTCATATGTCCTTGCTAACGTGGCCTGCCACATATCCTTGCTGACGTGGTCTGCCACATGTCCTTGAATCGGATGGTTGAGGCTTAGTTCGGGTCTTTACCCAGAATCCGCAGGTTTATGCCACATCTTTTCTGGATCAGACGGCCTAGATTCACTTCAAACAATCTGACGCTTGAGATCTTCTTCGGATTATTTGACAACTGATATCTACTTCGGATGATCCGACGGTCGAGAATTTATTTCGGCTCTCCGGGCTTCGGGAATTTCAAATCTCAAACTAAACCTATTGAAGTGATTTCTCCAGAGCTCACGATCCATCACCATGTATCCCTCTGGATCTGACGGTTGAAATTTACTCTGGCTCTCCAGCTCTCCGGACTTCGGGAATTTCAAATCTCAATTTGAAAAATCTTGAAGTGAGATTTTTCTGAAGTGTAACTTCCTCACATCTTTAGACCCGAAACAAATGATGTTCATTTGATAAAGATCTTATATCAATGACTTGATCTATCTGTGATGTAGCTTTGCCTTGGATTAAATCCAACGACTCTCCATATTTTCTTATCCTATCCTTCCACTTAATTTGACCCGACGGTCATGAAGACTCTTGAAGCAGATCCACGATCAAGGATTTTCATCCTAATCACGTTTATGTACCACGCTTTCCCTTCTGAGATTTGATCTCTGCATATTGTTCGCTTCCCCTCCTGAGCTTATACTTTTCCTATTTTCCATCTTCGTTGTTGTTCTTGCCATCAATGACAAGCACACGCTTCCTGTAAAACATGCCAGTAAGTCTGTCATTTCAAATTTATTTTTAGGGTTGGATTTCACATGGGTTAAAAGTTTAGGGTCGCTACTAGTGAGAATAAGGTCATCAACATAAAGAAAAAGTATTATGAAATGGCTTCCTACTTTCTTGGTATATACATTAGGGTCAAAATGACATCTAGAAAATTCGGTGTCAAGAAGAAAGATGTCCATTTTACCATAAAAAACACATTTCTTAAGGCAACAAACAAGGTTGGAGTCATTTTGGACATAGCCAGGAGGTTGTTCCATGTAAATTTCTTCTTGCAAATCCCAATGCAAGAAGGCATATTTTACATACATATGATGGACCTCCCATTTATGTGAGGTAGCAAGGGCTAGAACAAGGAGCATGGAATTCATTTTGGCTACCGGGGAAAACGTTTCATTATAGTCATTTCCTTCAACTTGAGAGCATCCTTTGGAAACTAATCAGGACTTGTGTATTTCAACACTTCCATCAGATGCATACATAATTTTGTCCATTCATTAACATCTAACAAGTTTTCTTCCTTTTAGAAGAGTTAAAATATCCCAAGTGTCGTTCTCCATTAAGGAACAATATTCTTCATTCCTTGTTGTGTCCCAATCTAGATGGCCTAAGGCTTCTGCAAATTTTTCTAGATCATGAGTCTCTGAAACTTGATTCAAAATATGTAGTGTACCTAGCCACCAGGCTGAGCTATGCTACTTCAAGAACACTCTTATACCACTTTTAACGTACCCGGTACAGTAAATCCAAAATGTTTTGCTCAAATACTGATCTAGAACATACCCATTTCTCAGGTACTTCTAAATTCGCCCTCTTGGACTAATTATGAATTTTTTCTCCATTATTTCCATTCAAGAAACATGAATCCAAAGCACACAATTAACTAGAACCAATGGTGTGTTTTAAGCGAAACTTCGTCAATTTGGCTAAATTTAAAATTTTTTGAAGAAATTTAGGCTAAATTTTTTCATATTTTCATTAAAAATAAAATAAAAAGTTGTAGCCTAATTTATGATTATAGTTATGCATGCACTTATATTTTTCAACTAATAATAAACATTTTCTATGAACATAAAATAGTTTTTCTTAATATTTTTGTCAAATCATTGATTATGCATCCCAAATTTTTGGGAATATCAGCTACATATGTATGATTAGTTAATAGCAACTACTCTAGGGAAAACCATGAATTTTCAATTGAATGATGTAAATTTATGTAGGAAAAGAAAATGTTTGTAATAATTTACTTATATTATTTTTTTCACTTCTTTCAATATGTAGGTGGCATATCATGTTATATATTAGTGTGTAGAATTTTTTTCATGTAACTCGAAAGATATTTTCAATTGGCATATATTTTTGTTGTCAATTCCTTCTAATTGATATGAAAGTTTTTTTTTTCTCTAAATATTTTATTATGAATTTTTTTATTATTATTGTCAATGATGCACATGTGACACTAATGGAATAGTGTTGTTGCCAAATTTTAAAGGTAGTAACAAGAAATCAATTGGTTATCGCCTAAGATAAATGATAAAAAAAAATTAATATGTTTTGATCTCCAAATGGTTTGATAATTTATGACTCATATGGTTTGAAAAAAAAAATATCGACTAGAACATGCTAAACCATAAAAGAATACTTAACAGCAGGTCATGCACAACAATAATCAGCAAGCAAACATATTATAAATACATCATATCTTAGAGATAATAATAATACATAGCAAAATATAAATATATAGAAAACACACAGAGAACTTATCATTAATTGAACCATTCTCCAACTGATTGCAGACCAAAGATGTTCCTCCCAACCACAGACATTGCTACTACAAATCTCAACAGTAGGTCACCCCCGAGTCAAGGTTATGCATCCATGAGGATGAGTCCTAGGCTGAATCTACCTACATCATTTAGATAACATTCTCTCAGGTTTTCCCAACCATGTAGAAATCCTAATTTCCATCTATATTCCCCTTCAGCCTGCACAACCCAAAGAAATGAACCCTTTTATCTGCCATGTAGTCCCTAAAGTTGTTCCATTTATCTCTAGGGCTTGAATGCTACTAGTTAGGAAATCTAAATGTTGAAAACTCCTAAGTTTCTCAATTGTGGAAAGTTCTTTCAGAACTTCCATCAATATCATGCACATTGGCATCCATTCCCTCTTGGAATGATCAATAAATCCTCATAACCATATAGAAATGGCTCTCTACCTCCATTCATTTGTTTCCATGCCCAAACCAAGAGCACACGAATGAGAAAGAGTGAATGAATGATTAAAAATGAATGAAGAACAAATTGAAAAAGTGAACCCCCCAAACATTCCAAAGAGGGGTTTATATATTTACTTGAAAATCAAGAACCACATGGCCTTCCCCAAGAAGCTCATGTAACTACTTCCTCAAATAAAACCAAGATGGGTGAATAAAATAATAATAAAATACTTATCCCTTTTATCCTCATCTCTCATGGAATCATAGCCCCCTATCTCTTGTCCTTATCCATCTTACATCCAATGATGTATTTTATTAATATATATAGAAGTATTAAATTTCCTGGGCACTATGGCCCCTTTTCAATTTTACCATCTCACCATCCTCAGTCACAATTACGTTATACATTCTAGTCATAGGGATCAAAATTGAGGGTGTTACATCCCCCTCACCTCATTTTTGGCACTGTCCTCAGTGAAAAACACCATACTGGTGTTCTTAATATTACAACACTAGGCTCGCAATCCTTTAATCATCCCAAGTAGTCCACCCATATTCATATACATAGGCACCTTGGCCTAAAATCATGCATACATATGCACTCTGGCCCAAAACATGCATAATTTCCTCACAATTTATAATTATTTAGCAGCAGTTCCAACTAGTAAGCTATCATCCATCATCCTACACAACCAAAGGAGTGTACCCCCTTCTCTACTCTGCAATCCTTTAGGTTTTACCACCTCTCTTTAGGGCTCCAGTGCACTTGACCAGGAATTCTCAGAGTTGTAGTTCCAAGAACTCTAGTTGCAACAAGTCCCATGGACTTTCTTCATTCCATGCCTTTGTCTTTGAGCTCGATTTCCTTGTAGTTCCCTTCTTCCCAGGCTTGTAGCTTTAATAGCCAACATCACATTTGTATTACACACATACGATCACCATGAGATAATATCATAGCAATTTTAAATTTTAAATTCCAAATTTGTTTCACAAGGAGACTCAAATTCCCCGAGTATGAGATTCCATCTCATAATTGATTGGCTCTTGCTGCTCCAGGAATCGGTCTTTATTATGGCTTATATCAGTGACATATTTTATACCACTCTTCTTGCAATTTACTCAACCTTCAGTCAGCCAAACAAAATGTTAGCATATCATAATTAATTTCTCAAATTTATTTTATGCAAAAAAAAAAAAAAAAATCCAGGCATGAACTTCCTACGCATAATGTTTGGCTCTTGTATCAATAGATATCAGTGTTATTTATAGGCTTACATAATTTCCATATCCAAGACTACTCTAACTACAATTTTCTCAATTTCCATGCAGCCAAACATTGTTAGTAATTTTTAAATTCCAATTTCCAAAACTGTTTTATATAGAAAATAAAATTTCCAAGCATGAGCTTATGTTCATAATGCTTGGATCTTGCAATAGTAGAGACTAGTCTTCCTTATGGGATTACATTATTTCCATATCCAAGACCACTCCACTTGGAATTTTCCTCAACCTTCACTAAACCAAACAAACTATTAGTATCATGCACATTATCATCATATATTTGTAAGATTTTCAACATCTCTAAAGAGTGATCTCAGAATTGTAACAAACAACAATTCAATCACCTTTATCTAGTATTCATATTAAATATAATGCAGTTATCATTCATGCTTCATTTTCATCACCACGGTATTTTCATAATGCAATAAATAATTACTAGTAAAATAACAATCGATGTGTCAATACCCATGGTCACATGTACAAAATGCATTCATTCATTGACTACATAATACCATATATCTATGTCTTTCATTCCACCATGATGAGTTGGAAGGTCTGGCCAATGCCTCAACACATCATCCAAACTATTTTCAATTATTTTCTCGGCTATTTGGATACCTTCCTCTTGAAACCATACACAACAATATGAACATAATTCCTAAGTTCTCTTTAGTGTTGGAAAAGAGGTTGCAGTCCAAATATCAGCTATACAGGAGAAACCATTGAGCACTCACTTAGTGTTATAGCCTTTCCATATCCAACCATATCATGGTCTCACACATGACTATATTTGTGGTTATGCATTGCTATGGCAGGAGTATGTCTCCTGACTTGACATGGTTATGATCTCATAACCAATCATAACACAATATGCAACTAACATTTTATCTAAATGCATTTTAGCATCAACAACATTTACATACTCTAGGCCTTCGGCCATTACATATCAATTTAAATATTGAAATATTAATTGAGGGAATTCTTACATCAATTCCCTTCAACATGTATGCATCAGACGCAACCAAATGCATATATGCATGGTTGTTATCAACCTACTTGATGCTACCTGATCAGTTGTTATTTGTAGAAGCTTGCATAATTCCTCCTCCATCCTTTTGATCACCATTCCTACCACCCCCATGGGTCTTCACATAAATGGAAGTCATAAGCAACAACAACATCCACATATGTAAGCATGATATATCATTTTTCCTTAATACATAGTCCATTATTAGTCATACTCAATTGCCATAACATCATTATTGCATGTATATAACAACAGACTATTCTAAGTCCACAAGCATGCCATATGTATATCCAAGCATGTACATAAGCACAAATGAACACTATTGTAGGGGTTAGTCAACTATGTTGACTAGACCCACCAGTCGACTAGTCAAGTCCAATGCAGAAGTTGGTTAGATAGATAGTTAGATTCGACCGACCAAATAGTTAAAGAATGTAACTGACTAATAATTATATATCATTCATATATATGTGTGTGTGGCTATATAATGTAAAGACAAAGATTGTTTGGATATCTAATAAAATGCATTGATGGTTCTCCCACTTCATGTATATGTCTACTTGTGTCTCTATGTGCTTCTCTATCTGATGTTGTAATGTGTATTGTTCTGTGTAAGGATCTACTAGTAGCTTCTCGTACTTTCCCTTAGACTACAACATTGGTTATGTTGCCAGTAGTTTTTAACTTGGGCATGCAAACATAAAAAAGCACACAGATGTTAACTTTGGAGGACATACGTGAATGGTGGAAGAAAAAAATTACCAATTATATTAAAAACTGCGTAAGAAGAAACCAACTACCGCTAGTTGAAGAATGTACTTAGTTCTTTTCAAAGACGCACAAATGATTCCCGGAAACCATTCTAGAGGCATTGTACGAATATCTCAATCAATCTAATGCACACATTCACCCCCGATGAGAAATTGATGCACAAAATCATAAACTAAGGAAGAATAAACCTAAACGAGTGGTTCAAGAAGATCATGTGAGATTACATTGAAGAACAAGTGATTGAAGATAGAGATTCAGTTAAAACCATCAAAAACAAATTCTACACAAAATTACATGATGAGTTCCTTTGCATTGTCTTGTGTTTGTTTCATAAGTTCCTTTTAGACAAGGGAGTTGGAGACATCATCAAATACTAACCCCTTTTGAAAAATCCTCCTTTGAATTATAATTGGAAAGAAAAACAAGAAGAGTGGGAAGAATTTATAAAATCTAACTACAAATATACGAGAGAAGATTGGGGCTATTTTCTGAAGAAATAAAATCAGCTAGACTGAGTAACACCAGCAACTGCAAGTAAGTTAGATCGGCGATGGGGGGTTGGATAATCCATGAGATTATATAAGTTGAATCACACCCAAGTAAAAAATGTCAAAATTCGAGAGGCAGACGGTGGTGCCCAGCAACTGAGTATGGCAGTCAGTGGTGCCCAACAAGCAATTGATTAAGTCGATATGGAAATCAACGATTTGGGATCCGCAATTCAACTTTCCCCTGTAAGAATCCCCATCCCATGTATTACAGACTTCCTATGCTACAGACTTCACGTGGAGACACAACCGCCAAGGGTGTGGTGTCGAACTGACAATGTTGATCAGATATAAGACACATTGTTAATTGAAGCACAAGAAAATATCGAAAATCGACCTGAGGATATACTCCTCCATATACAAGACCTCATAGACTCCTCCCCCTTGTTGAATCTACTTTTGGAATATTCTAAATCAACATACATTGAAACCGAATCGACATAACCCTTCAGAGGATGATTTTTCGAGTATATAGACAAAGGTTTTCAAATAGATGATCTAAATCCAAGCAAAGAACAAGCGCAGTTAGAACTCAAAAAAATTCCAACTAAAGACTAGTATCCCCATTTCCTAGGGATAATTAAGGAGATGATGTCTCGAGACACTCAGGTTGTAGGAATGGAGCTTCGAGAGGCATATGGCTTAGAGGTTCCACTTGTACAGACAAAGACCCACCTCACCACCACATATCTCAGGTTCATTGTGAGGGTATCCACCACATCAGCTTGCTTCTGGAAGGCATTGGCTCTTGCTCCATGAGGTACAAGCCAGGTATCATGGTGAATGTCATTTCAATATTTGAGGCATTTGATTTTGTTGCATTTGAAATTGATTTTGATTATGTGACGTATGCTTGGAAATTGTTATATTTTCCTTGTTTCACCTTGGTGGTTGACATTGTGCCCTAGTAAGTGGTCACCCTTAGGTATGGTTTTGCTACTGGGAGGTTCCCTTGATAAGTCATCATGTCATTCCCAATCATACTTTCCACTTTTCACACCTCATCCCCTCATCTCCTTACCTTTTGGGATTTTTGGATGTACTGACCCAAGAAGGGATTGTCCCTCATTTCATGGGAAGAAGGGGATGAAGGCCTAGAGGGAATGTAGATGGAAAAATATAAAATCCATATTATGAACCTTCTGGATGCTTTCCCAAATAGGTCTTGAGAACAATGAAATGTTTATCCTAAATAATCAAATACCTACAAAAGAAAACACACATATATAAATGTCCCACTTGTTGAGGGATCTACACCAGTGCGTTATAAGCTAGACTATATCCCCATGGTTCTTTGTGTACCTCTCCCTTCAAGTGACATAGTGGTAATAGCCCCCAATCTAATCGATTAAACCATAGGGACTACCTAGATTTTTTACCTTAATTAATTAATAGCAATAAATGGGCTTGGAAAAAGGATGCATTGAAAACGAAGGTGCAACACACCCTCTACAAAGGCACCCATAAATGAGACACTATGATCCCTTGTATGTCATGAACCTCATGCTCAAAATTATTTCCCCCATCCATTTCACCTTCTCTGCATGACTTAGATAGGGTTCCACTTGGGAAACACTCCTTGACTTGAGGTATGATTCACCCAATAGGTCGCTTTGTCAACCCTCCCATACCCAAACTTGGAAAATTGCATAGGGTATTTGAGCACTTGTTTAGTTTTATGAGGTGGTTTTTTATGCACATGCTTAAGTGGGTCTTTTAGTGATTTGATTTACTTATCATGATGCATTTTATTTGAGATCCTTGGAGGGCATATGCATTGTCTTTGCAAGGCCTGATTGGTGGACAGTTTTGGAAGAACAAGGTTAGCTTGGGCTTCCTTGGGGCTTGAAGCCCACAAGTTGGATACCATGTCCCACAAAATGAATAATGATGATAGCCCTTGGATTCTTGAGAGGCACCTTGGAGGACCTCACATAGCCCCTAGTATCCCAATTTTTTTCTTCTCAAGACCAAAACGACACACTTGGAGAGCTTGACATGACCCTAGAGCTAGGGTTTGGTGATGGAGATGGACACTTGGAACTTTTGGAGGAAGAATACCCTTTTAATGAAATATATTAACCTAGTGCATGAGGGAGGAGCTTTAGGAGGCACAACAACCTCCTCCACTTGCTCAACGACTTGCTAAAAATGTCAAAACATCACCCTAGAGAGGGATGATATCATCTATAGGGTTTTATTATGTGCAATTTTTATATGTTAAATTTGAATTTGTGATTTAAAGGGGAAAAGTAAGTTTTTTTGACACATTACTTTGTGGTCTACCCTAAATTTAAGTGGACAAACACTTTTTAGGAGATTTGTATAAATAGAGATCAAACTCTTGTCATTTTATTATAGCATTCTCACTTGGAGAAAGACTCCTTAGCTGAAATTTGCACCCTATTTGCGAATTTTTTCCTATCTCTCTTTGATACTATCTCTTTTGATGATTTTTCTTGGCTATTAGATGAATAAGTAAGGTGTGATCTTTCGTGGAGGCTATTTCTTGCTTTTATGGTGGAATTTTCTTGGTTAAAAGGAGTTATCTTGTTAATGCTTGGACTAGGTTATAAGGAATATCTCTTGTTATTGCTTATTTTCTTGGTTAAAAGGTTAATTTGTTAATATTTTTGGAAGTATAAGGGAATACAACCCCACTAATCCCATCATAATTGTCTTGGAATAATTTTTTTCACAAAGGAATACTAGGAGAAGTAAAAGGGCTTACACTCTCCTAGGTTTTTCTTAGCTAGTCTTGCTTTCTTTGGGGAGTAAAAGGGCTTACACCCCCAAGGAAGTAGCACAACTAGATATTTATTTTAAAATACTCCATAACCCAACAGTTAAAGGCACTAATCTCTTGCATTGGAGAAATAAAATCATTGCATTAGGATACGTAAAATCACGAGATATTGAAATTGTTTAAATTGGAATATTTTCTATATGCCTAAGGCTAGCCAAGGACACTAGGGAATCTTGATTCTCCAATGATTTATTGATGTTGTAAAAAAAATTATGCTACAAACATTAGGGATGCATAAAAACACTTCATAAGTTTCAAATTTACTCACTTTTTAACTGTTAAAATTTCCTAGAAAGTTACCCAATTAATCTACTAGTCATTGTGCTTCTTTTGGGTGGTTTACTTGCAAGTTTTGGTGGTTGGATTTTTATTTTGTAGAAATTTTTTGATACATCCATAAGGATGCAATAATATATCTTCAATACTTGTATCTAACAGTCTTTAATTGTTGTTAGAGTCTTGTGCTATCATACTTGAGTTACACTAGTAATTTCTAGTTAGTCTCTTGCATATTTTCTTGGAATTTTAGTGACTTGCTTAGCAGATATTCCTATCATTTCATTTATGATTTATATCCTTATATACTACTGATAATTTTTACAACAATATTCACTTGCTTGTCTATTATATTATTGGTCTTGTATCTTATGTTTTCTTGTGTCTCTAGCAGGTACAACAATCTTCCGCAGGTACTCAAGCACTTGGAAACCATTGACCATCTCTGAGACTCATTTCTGAACCATCCTCCACTTAGTATTTTGACCTATAGGGGATTCACTTCCATAACCTCACTTTCCATATCATTTTCCCCTAGGGTCACCCAGGATTTCCCCCTTCTGTTGGATTTATCCTTCACTAAAGCAAGGGGATGGTTTATCTAAGGTGACAGTGGGTAGACTATTCCAAAGTTATCACCATCTCATGGATTGGGTCAGGATTTTCCCAACCTATAGTTTGTGCAATAAAAAATACCAACAACAGATTGCATTGATCAAGTCGAATAATCAGACTTCGACTCAACAAAGCAGTTTGACTTCCAAGTTGACTTTGACCCAAACACTTGCAATAGTTCCAGCCTTCAAAAAATCTAGGAAAATAACAATTGTCCTCGACCATATCATGATCTAAGAAGATAATGAATATCCCAAACAACATTGGTCCGTATGTGATAAATTATGGGATGCAGTTGATATAACCGACGAGGATAAACAAATGGTGAAATTTGGTTATGTGCTTCAAGACAAAGGTCTTACCTGGTTCATGAATTATATAGACAAACAGCAACGCCCAAAAGCAGACAATAAAGTAAAACTTCCTCAAATTTTTCAAAATGCAAGATATAAGACACTTGGAAACTCAAAAACTAAAAGAAATCAAGAAGCATCCAGGTGAAACTATCTGTGAATATGTTAAAAGGTTTAAAGATATTTTAAGTCAAATACCTTATGTAATTGAAGACAAACTTCTTATACAATGGTATGTGGCAGGATTATTGCAAAATATCATAGTTCCATTACACATGTATGATATCTAGACATGTAAAGAAGTATTGAAAAAATCCCAAAGGATAGAAATGAACGATGAAGGTGCTTCGACTTCATCAATCATTGAGAAATGGATAGAATAAAAACTTGCATAACTACAACAATCAATCAAAAATATGTCGATTTCATGCAATGCACTATGGTGCACAATCTATTCTAGTGAAGGGCATACAAAATATTATTGTAAATTTAGTGATGCATTAGATCCAACGGTTCGATGAATTCAAAATGAAACATTCTATGATATCTTTGAGGGAGTAACAAATCAAACCAAAAGAAATTTCCCACATAATTTTAAGGAATGCACAACCAAAATGGTGCCACATATGTGAGGAAAACAATCATTCAACACAAGAATGTTGGTTTAATGGTAAAAATTGAACAAGCATCCATTCAGTATATCATACACAGATGGTCAACCAGAATGTCAACCAAGGCAATGGAAACAGCTACAGAGGTCAAGGTCATGGAGGAGATCAAAGCCAAGGAAGAGGAGGACGAGGAAACTTCAATAGAGGACATGGTCGAGGATGTTATTATTGCTTCAATTCTTGGAAGGATGACCACATCAATCTAGATTTCCCACTAAATGATAGAACTGGTCTTAAGTTCTGCAACATTTGTGGAGTGGGAGACCACTCCCTTGAAGATTGTAAAATCGTGTTAGACAAAGTAATCAATAAATGAAACGTAAACCTCTTGCATACAGTGAAAAAACATAATATTTTAAATTCAAAAAATATCCATGTAGTCACATGATTAGGAGTTGGTGAAAACAATCATCCAAGCCCGGCAAGTTAATAGAGGGGAGGTCAAAACGCATATCCTGACCTAGAACACAAAGAAAAACTAATGTGGGAAGCAATGAAATTTATCAAAAACATCAATTAGGATAAATCAAATGGAAATAAGGGAGGACATGCAAATATCTTAGACATTGCACTAGATGAATTTCTACAATTACTGAAAGAAAAACAATCAGACAATTGCTTGATCGACTTGTTGGGCATTCTAAGAGAGTATAAATAAGATCAAAGACCGATAAAAAGTATTTGATAGTTGTCTCAAGAAAGAAACACAAATGACTTCGACCCACATGTCGACCTAGAAATCAACATACATATGATTAGAAAAGTCGTAGTTGAATTTGGGTTCCAAGTAAATATCCTCCCTAGAGAAACGTGGGTTTGACTTGTGAAACCCCTACTTCAACCAAAAATGAATTTTCTAAAACTAGCAGATCGTAGGTTCATTGAACCAATTGACACACTTAAAAGTGTCATCACAATCATAATGAGAATCCCAACAACATTCCACTTAGAAGTAAACAATGTGGTCAAAGTAATCCCTCCCTACCCTGCATTAATCAGAAGACCTTGGGGTCAAAACATGAGGGCTACAATCTCCCTCGAGAGGGATAGAATAAAATTTAAAGGTAGCGGAAGAAAAATCATAATCCCATTAGACCCAAAAGAAGGAAAACCTTTCATCCAGACATATGATGAAGCTCATGAAGCTCGATGATTATATCAAGTAATGAATGAGAAAAAGGACAATGTCGAGCCCAATAGTGAAGGAGAAATTGTGTTCGGGTCACCATTGTCAATAGGTCAAAACTCAGATACAGAACTATATAATTGGTAAATGGATAATTACAAAGCTCAAGCCAGAGAGTGTTGGTTTATAGAGGTGATACTAATAAAGTGATCAAAATCATTCTTTTCAGTACAAGCAATCCATAACATGGATGAAAGAAATTTAAAACAAACACCAACACCAATCCCGACTCATACACATACAAGGGGCCCCCCACGGTTCAGCAAAAGAAACTCTTCATTGATGCATGTCGATGAGGTTTCTAAATCAGTCGGAGAACAACGGAGAGTAAAAAGCTTAGTTGATTCATTCAAAGGCCAAGCATCCCAATCGTGGGAAACACATGCACCACGACTTCAAACATGGAATATTTCTACCCTATATATTTTAGAAATATTTGGTGGAAAAAAATTGACAACAAACCTTAACATCCCAACTTTTAAACCTGGGTTTGACCCAATTGCTCACATCCAACAATGTGAGAAATAATGGAGAAGAGTAGGCTATCGAGACGAAAGAGTGTGGCCACATATGTTCCCAAATACACTAGAGGATATACCACATAAGTGGTATAAAATCGAAGAAGCATGTGGACACACATTCAACTGGAACAAAATCAGAAAAAATTTGCTCAAAGACTTCAAATTCGGACCTGGAGAAGCAATTTTGCAATAGGCAGCAAAATAAATCAAATATTTTTTGGAAAAAACAAGTTCTTATGAGATTCAGAATAAAGGTAAAGCTAAAGTCGACATGGGATCAACTTTGACCTGCAATTTTGTGTCGCCACACAATCCAGATAATGTAATATCTCGTCGAATAGATATGGAAAACATAAGTTTTCCAGGGTAGAGTTTTCGATGGAAGAAAAACCATCGAGTACAAAATTATGTAAAATCAATCTACCCAATGACGAAGGAAGAAAAAGAAGAAAAGAAAGATATAGAAAAAATAGACTTCCCCTCAATCCATAATAAAGTCATGGAAGGAGAACACCAATTGGATGAATCAAAATCACCTGAATGGATGGATACAAAAATCAACACTAAAGAATTTGATATCTCAATAGATGATCGATCGAAAATGGCCAAAATATGAGACCATTGGTCCAACAAACAAACCTTGGAAATAGTCGACCTACTAAAAGAATACCATGATGTATTTGCATGAGATTACAAAGACCTAAAAGCGTTGGTACAAGAGACGGGAGAGATGAAAATCGACCTCATCCCCGGGCCAAATCTATCAAAAAATGGTTATATAAGTTGGCACATAAATATAATCCCATTGTCCAAAAGGAGATCGAAGCAATGCTAGGTGTTGGAATTATATATCCAACCGACAAGTTGGGATGGGAAATTTTGATCGTCGTGCAACCCAAAATGCATGACTCAAAGAAAATAATAATATATGTTGACTTCAAAGGACTGAACAAACTTATAGTAACTTATGTAAGTTTTAAACCTACGAAGTAAAGCAATGCATATAGATTCTTAAGCAAGACAAAAATTAATCAATGGCTCATACACAGAGTACACAGAGATTTTATACTGAAAACCCTCAACCGAGAAAACCTTTCTTATATTCATTATATCAAATTTCACCATTCACCATACAATATATACAATGTTTTTAGGTATTCCGTAGATACCAAAACCCTAATCCCTTAATCCGGGATAATTTACAAATCCGCTAAAAATAGAAAAATTCGCAGTTGTCATATCTGACGCGCCCACACACACACATGCAAAGAATATAACACATACCCAACATTCTCCCACTTGTTGTTTTCTTTGCATCCAGGGGTCCGAGGGATTATATAGTCAACAATCCAGGGTAGCAATGCCCATTGTTTCTCTACACCAGGAGAACTTTTCTATGCTCACAGACTTTGTCAATGAATCTGCAACATTCTTCAAAGTGTCAACCTTTTCCAGCAACACCTTCTTTTCC
>JZKD02S1672826.1:1229567-1258387 GCA_000966675.3 Picea glauca | reverse complement strand
ATATATATATATATATATATATATATATATATATATATATATATATATATATAGCTATGTAATGTAAAGAGTGAGACTATTTGGTTATCTAATAAAAGGAATTGATGGTTCTCCCACTTCGTGTATATGTATACTTGTTTCTCTATGTTCTTCTATATATGATGTTGTAATGTGTATTTCTTTATGTAAGTATCTTTCGGTAGCTTCTCGAACTTTCCCTTAGACTACAACACACACCCACATGCGTCGAGCATCTACTGTCAACATGCCTACTAATGCATATGCATTCTAACTTCATTGTATGCATCATGCACTCTAGTGCATTTCTGTTTCATTTCATTTATTTATTTATGTTGTAGTTGGTTGTCCTTGAATTTCTTCAGATCCTTGTTGCCCTGTGTGCTCCTATTCTTCTCATCTAGACGATTTTTTCCTGGTATGAACACTTTCCAGCCAATTTCTACTTGGCCATTCTACAATCCAACCAATGTGTTCTATTTGCATCAGCTTCTCTTAGGCATTCATACCCAAACTTTACCTTTATGAAGCATTCCAGAACCTTGGAATGAGGTAGCTCACAACATTCCATCACTCTACTACCACAAAGTCATTGAAACAAATTAACCATACCCTAGTATTACTTCCAGTTGTCCACTAGATTTCCCAATTTGGGGAATATTTCACTTCACTTCATTTAACAATTCCCTATGAAGCCATACTTTTCCCACTCAATACCATTCCCAATGGAAGTCTATTTTCATTCAGTGGCACTTTTCAAGTATGGACAAAATAAGAAAATGGCTCCATACTTTGTTCTTTTTCAAAAAAATTGATGAACAGTCTTACCCACACAACAATCTATACCGTTGATCTCAAATTAGAAGAATATGGATCGTTGATCCACTCTCTATAAGTGATCGGCGATTTCTTTTATAAACCAAACTTCCCACCGATCTCCCCGATGCTCAATCATCGGTCATAGATAGTTTTTCTTCGCAAACCAAAATTTTCCCACAACTCTCCCTGACACCTATTCATCAATCATAGGCCATCGGTCATCTCTCTTGGAAAACCAAGATTGCTCACAAATCTAGCCAAAACGTGACCATTGCCGATCTGTCATCTCTTCACTGACGTGGAACCTATATTAACATGGCATGACACACACATGACACATATATGATGACATGGCATGGCACATCATTCTGATGCATCAACTAGGATGACATGGAATGACACATGGATGGTGATGTGGCATGACAGTCACCCTCTTATTTTGTTCATCATCCATTGGTAATGTCTCTTCGGAGAAATTTTGAACTTCACACTAAATCTGTCGACCATCTACCATCAGTATCGAATATTTCCTTTGGCTGCATGAAACTTTCACCAAATTTCATCGATCATCGATCATTGGCCATCGGTGATCAGATATTTCTTTTGTATGAACCAACTCTTCACCAAAACTTGTCGATCCCTAACCATTAACCATCATCAATCGAAGATGTTTTTTGGTCGAACCAACTCTTCGCCAAAACTTGTCGATCCTCGATCATCGACCATCGACAATCGAAGATGTCTTTTAGACGCATGAACTTCCTTTTCCAAAAATTATTGATACCCGATCATTGGCCATTGGTGATCAAAGATTTACTTTGGAAAACTTCAACACTTATCTAAAACTTTCCAATCCCCGACCATTAGCCATAGAAAATTGGATATTTCTTTTGGCGAACTTCAACACTTCGCCAAAAAATTGTCAATCCCTGACCATCAGCCATCGGAGATATTTTTGGAGAACTTGAACACTTCACCAAAACTTTTCGATCCTCGACCATCGGCCATTGACAATCGGAGATTTATTTTGGAAAACTTCAACACTTAGAAATTTCAACCAAAATTCAAGTGGGTCTAGGATGTTGATCTCCCATCACGAATGGTATTGATCGTTTATCTTCTCCAACTTCCCAAATGTTCAAAAATGAATATGGATCGTCGATCTTCCTCATTTCCCCAATCACTGAAATGAATCTCGGTCATCGATTTGATAACCTTGCCAAACTTTGAAACCTTATAAATTTTAAATTTATCAAGGGTGAATATGGGTCGTTGATCTTAATATCGAACACGATCTCATTTGTCGATTCTCTAAACTTTGACCTGCATTATAGCATCCATTAAAATACAAATTTTTTCGACCTCCCAGGTCAAATTCAACTCTATAACTCTGCAAATCATCTCCATTAAACTCCTTGGAAAATTTTGTGTTATTTAAAACTCGAATCTTCTCATGAATTTGGGAAATTCTTCTCTATGTTTTTCATTTTTCCCCCAAATTTGCACTCGTCCTGGCCCATACCAGTCTGGTGTTTGAACCAGAAGCTCTGATACCACTCTATGATGTACCTGACCACCAGTTTGAACCATGCTACCTCAATAACACCCTTCAAGAACACTCTTATACCACTTTTAATGTATCGGGTACATCAAACCCAAAACATTTTGCTCGGATACTAATCTTGAACATACCCATTGCTCTGGTACTTCCAAATTCTCCCTCTTTGATTGATTATGAATTTTTGTGCCATTCTTTCCATTCAAGAAACATCAATTCAAAGCATACAATTAATTAGAACATGTTAAACCATAAAATAATACTTAATAGTGTGCCATGCACAACAACAACCAGCAAGCAGGCGCATTATAAATAAATCATATCTTAGAGATAATAATAATATACAGTGGAATATAAATATACAGAAAACACAGAGAGCACTTATCATTAATTGAACCATTCACCAACTGGTTGCAAACCAAAGATGTTCCTCCCAACCATATACATTGTTTCTCAGAATCTCAACATTTGGTCACCGTCGAGCCATGGCTATGAATCTAGAAGGATAAGCCCTAGGCGAACTCTACCCACAACAGTTATATAATAGGATCTCATGTTTTCCCAACCAATTGAAAATCCTAATTTCCAACTCTCTTCCCCTTCATCCAGCATAACCCAAAGAAATGAACCTCTTTCGTTGCCATGCAGTCCCTTAGGTTGTTCAATTTATTTCTAGGGCTCCAGTGCTACTGGTAAGGAAATCTCAATGCCAAAAACTCTCAAGGTTCTTAGTTGTGGATAATTATTTTAGAATTGTCATCAATTTCATACACATCGAGATCCATTCCCTCCTAAAATGATCAATAAATCCTCACAACCATCTAGCAATGGATCTCTATCCCCGACCATTTGTTTACATGCCCATACCAATAGCAAACAAATGAGTAAGAGTGAATGAATGATTAACATTGAATGAAGAACCAAATGAAGAGTGAATCCCCCAAACATCCCAAAGAGGGGTTTATATATTTACTTGAAAATCAAGAACCACATGGCCTTCCCCAAGAATCTCATGTAACCACTTCCTCAAATAAAACCAAGATGGGTGAACAAAATAATATAAAAGACTTAGCCCCTTTAGCCCCCTCTCTTGTGGAATCATATCCCCCTATCTCTTGTCCTTGCCCATATTGCAACCAGTGATGTATTATATATATATATATATATATATATATATATATATAAGTATTACATTTCCTAAGCACTCTTGCCCCTTTTCAACTTTAACGGCTCACTAGCCTAAGTCACAATTACGTAATATGTTTTATTCATAGGGATCAAAACCAGGGGTGTTACAAAAGAAAAGAGGATTGTTGGAACTGTGAATATGTTCGACAATGATCTGAAGGATCACCGACAAAATGACCAAATGTTTCTTGTCTTGATTAGACCCATATGGGAAGTGGTGTTCTTGGTGGAGGTTCATGTTCAATGGAATCATATGCAGGAAGGTGAGCAGGAAGAGGTGGATTTTCATCCTCATTGTCATCATCTGAAGAAGAAGAAACTAGAATAGGAACAGAGGATGGAACAAACGTTGAGCATGGCTCGCAAGCTAAAGATGGCACAAATGTCGATTCAGGCTTGCAAGCCAAGATATTTTCATTAAATTTAACATTCTTCTAATAATAATTTCATTGGAATGAGGTTGAAGAAGTCTATAACCTTTGACATCTTTAAAATATCCAACAAAAATACACTTCTCACTTTTACACTGTAAAAAATTTCTTTTCTCATCGGGAAGGTGAGCCCATGCTACACTATCAAATACATAGAAAAGGATTACATCTGGATTAATTTTAGTCCATGCTTCTTCCAGTGTTATATTTTTAGAGCCTTTGTGGGAGCAGGATTTACTATGTAATTTTCACAGTCTATGGCTTATGCCCAATAATGAAGACTTAATCCTTTATATTGGAACATACAATCAACCATTTCCTTTAATGTGTGATTCTTTCTTTCAGCAACACCATTTTGATGTGGTGTATATGGAAAAATATGTTTCATTTGAATGCCTTGTGCACTGCAGTAACCTATAAATTTGTTGTTCACATATTCACCTCCATTATATGTTCTTAACCTTTGAAGTTGATGTCTAGATTGTTTTTCTACAAGGGCCTTGTAGGCTAAAAACTTTGCTCTTAAGTTTTAAGGAGTAAACCCAAGGGCGTCTAGAGAATTCATTAATGAAAGTTAAGAAATACTTGCACCCAGAAAAAGGATAAGAAAATAGACGACACAAATCACTATGAACAATCTATAAACGGGTTGAGGTGTGCCAAGAGGCACGTTTGTCAAAATTATCTCAATGATGTTTATTGAGAACACAACTGACATATGTTGGAGTTACTTCACACACACCTAGGATTTCTTTTTCCTGGGGTTTTTTCTTGTTTATTAGCCATAATTAGTCATTATCCAGTCTCCTATATTTTAGGGGAGAATATTCCACTTGGAGAATATTCTCTTTTAGTTGACACGTCAGTTTGACTAATTGAGTTGAGTTTAGATGTTGCATTGGTTTTGTCACCATGCAACATTGGGATCATCACCATGATAATGCACAGTTTCCTTGGGATCATCACCAGACTGGCACATTACCCTTGATTCCTTGATCTACTCCTCACTAATCTCTGTGCAGTCAGTTAATTGAAGACTAGTTGACTAGTTAACTCAGCTAGGTGGTAGTTCACTCCCTTAACTGCCTGAGAGACTAGACTAGGTAGCAGTTCACTCCCGTAACTATTGGTGTGTGTCTAGATCACTCTAGACCGCCACTATGGTGCATTGGTTCTCCTCTAGTGCGCATTCATTGAGTTATATAGAGTATATCATGTGTAAATTATTCATTATTCATAATTGTTAATGAGAATTATTCTATTCTTTCTCTCCTTCTTCTTCTTTCTCAATTTCTCTCTACAAATGTGTGTAATATTTTATAGCTATATATATATTGTGCAAGTTCAAAAAATTTACATGGTATCAGAGCCGATAGACTGCTAACCAAAAGATTGAAGACAACGGAAAGATGGATTTCCAAAAAGAATCCATTCTTACACCTTACAAATACTTTGCATGGAAGGAGAGAATAGTGATTCATATATGAACCAGAGGATTGTACAGGTTAACCTTGAATACAGATACAGAATCGACATCAGCCATAGAAAAATCCAAGTACTTAAATCAGATGGATGAAGCACTCGGAACGACTTGCAGTCTAATTTCTCTTGATCTCCTTTTTCACATATCTTCCTGTAAGACTCCCAATGAAGCCTGGACCACCTTGGAAGGGATATTTGGAAAACAATATGAGATGAGGGGACATATGTTTTAGGTGGAACTGCTCACATTGGATCCAAAAATCTTTGACAATATCCAATATTTCTTTGCAAAATTCAAGGATTTACTATCGCAACTGAAAGCTTGCGGGGTTGATAAATCTAAGGAGGAGAAACAAATGGTTCTCACCATTCTCTCCAAACTTGGTCCTAAATTCTCTGTATTCGTATCCACATTCCATTATATCATATCCACCTCTGGAGCCACCTGGAAGATGCCTTCTCTTGAGGAATTTATCAAATCCTTGACACAAGAGCAAACCAAGTTCATCAACATGGGAAAAATAAAAGGCCCAAAGGTGCATGCACTTACTGTGCAAGATGGCAGCCACAAATATCAGAAACATAAAGATAAAGAAAAAAGGAAATCTCACTCACATCCGAAGAAGGAAGGGTACACAAAACCCTTCACCGATGCCTCCGGATCCAAAGGGGAAAAGGGAAGAAAAGGGGAGAAATGCACATACTATCACAAAGGATTCCATTCAGAATCTGCATGCATGGAAAAAAAAAATAGATCTAATTTCTAAAATACTTCAACAAAACAACCTTGGAGATCGCATCCCCAAGGGTTCTAAGAAGGAGAAGCCAAAAGATCTGAATCCCAAGAAAGGAAATTCTAGCCATGCCTTGATTGCCATCAACTCCTCTCCCAATGATTGGATAGTAGATTCAGGAGCATCACATCACATGGCTGCCTCAAAAGAAGTATATTCTTCATTGGATGCATGCAAAGGTCCTCATATTCGGATGGGGGACAACTCTTATGTCGAATTCACCGGCAAATGAAGGACTGAACTCATCAACGGAAGCTTCGAGAATGTGTTGCACGTTCCCAAACTTTCCATCAACCTTCTCCCCATGTATCAGATGAAGAATTCTAGCACTGGAAAGAAAGTAATATTGACACCAAATTTCATGGACATCTATGACATGCAAACCAACTCTAGGGTTGCTACATGTGAGGTAAATCATCAGTCTAGATTGTATACTTTTTTTGAATTCATTGAACCTGATTATGCTTTACTGCTTACTAATGCTGATGAAAGTAGTAGGATATGGCACGAAAGGTTTGGACATTTGAATTTCAGATACATGCAACAGCTTAGCAAGAAAATATTGGTTGATGGTCTACCAGACATCCATTTCTCTAATGGAGTATGTGAGGGATGTGTTCTTGGAAAGCACCATCAAGAGAAATTCGACAAAGGAAAGTCTCAGAGAGCTTATGCACCTTTAGATCTGATCCACAGTGACCTTATGGGTCCTTTTCCTCATCCATCCATTAGCAAAGCAAGGTTTTTTCTTATTTTTGTTGATTATTCCTCACATTTTGCATGGATCTACTTTCTCAAGAAAAAATCTGAGGTCTTTCAACACCTCGAAGATTTCAAAGCTCTGGTTGAGACACAGTCCAAAAAGAAGATCAAAGTCCTCTGAGTTGATAACGAGGGAGAGTATGTCATGAGATCCATGATATTTTCCATGAGGCAAGGATTCAGTTGCAGCACACAGTTCCATATACTCCACAGCAAAACGAAATTGTTGAGCAAAAAAACAGAGCTCTAAAGGAGATGGCATCTTGCATGTTTCATGCAAAGTCACTACCACAGAGACTTTGGGCCGAAGAACTTAATTGTGCAACATACATACAAAATATATCTTCCCATAGATCTGTCAAGGATAAGACCCCCTATGAGGCTTGGAGTGGCCTCAAACCGGAAGTGACCCACTTTCGCATTTTTCGTTCACGTGCATGGGCCCAGATTCCCTCTGAAAAGAGGAAGGCACTGTATCCACAGAGCACTGAGTGTATTTTTGTTGGATACCCTAACGGTGTGAAGGGATATAGGCTTATTGATCTTTCCTAGGACCGGCTCATCATTGAGCGTAGTGTCCAATTCGAGGAAAGTGTAATGTATGTATCTCAGCAGCTGCATGCAGACACCTTCACTCTTCCACCTATACAAGATTATGAGCATGCACATGCCAACTCTTTTTCAGATGAGAGTTCATATTTAGAGGAATCAGATGATTCAAATTCAAAGTCAGTACAGTCATATGCAGAGTCAGAGAATCTAGATGCAGTTGTAGTTCCAGAGTAGAGGCCCAAGTGGGAACAAACTACTCTTCGGGATGTAGGGGATCTCATTGGTGATCCAGCCGATACTAGGAGGACTCCATATGATTTCGAGGATCCTAGTGTTGCACTCATCACCACTAAACCATTTCCCTCCAAGAATCTTTTCTTGGTTTAGTATTCATATCCACAGTCTTATGGTGAGGCTGTCGGAAAACCCTTTTGGGAATTTGCCATGCAAGAGGAGTACAACTCCCTCCTCAAGAACCAGGCTTGGGATCTGGTTCCCCTTCCTTCTAGGAGGAAACTTGTCAGATGCATATGGGTCTATAGGACCAAGAGCGCAGTGGATGGACAGATTAGCAGATACAAAGACAGGCTTGTTGCCAAAGTCTTTTAGCAGGTGCATGCCATTGACTATGATGAGACCTTTGCTCCAGTAGAAAATATGGATTCCATATGATCGACACTTGTCATTGCGGCAACTAAGGATGGAAATTCCATCAGATGGATGTGAAGAATGAATTTCTTCATGGTGATCTCTCTAAGGAGCATCCTCAGGGGTTTATGCAGGACTCGTCTTTGGTTTGTTCACTGAAGAAGTCCCTTTATGGCCTCAAGCAGGCTCCGAGGGCATGGTATTCCAATATGGACTCTTACCTATTTTCATAGAACTTTGTACGTTGTAAATCAAACCCAAATGTCTACATGCTCAGGATGGCTGATTCACTTCTACTTTTAGTTTTGTATGTTGATGATTTGTTGATCACTGGTTGCTCGACTTCATCGATTGCTGCAGTCAAGAGGATTCTACATGATAGGTTTTTGATGACGGACATGGGTCCACTACACTTCTTCCTTGGACTCAAGATCAGTCAGGATGCATCAGGCATCAAACTGTCTCAGGCCAAGTATGCATGAGATCTCCTTGAGAGATTTCACATGACAGACCACAAGTCTTCTCTGAATCCTTTCCTATCAGGAGTCAGACTTGAGGATGGCGAGGAGACTCCACTGGTTGAAATCACACTGTATAGACAGCTTGTGGGGAGTTTGTTGTATCTCACACACTCCAGACCAGACCACTCCTATGTAGTTGGTGCAGTTTCCATGTTCATGCAGGAGCCGCATGAGATACATTAGAAGGTTGCAAAGTGTATCCTTCGATACGTACAGGGCACCATCACCTTTGGGATTCATTATGCAGCAGACTCTACATTAGATCTCATCGGGTTTACTCATTCTGACTGGGCTGGCGATAACACTGATCACAATTCCACATCTGGTTACTCACTCAGTCTAGGTTTCAAGCCTATCTTTTGGCCCAGCAAGAAGCAATATGTCATTTCTCTATCTTCAATCGAGGCAAATTACAGAGGGGTAGTTAACATAACCATTTAGGCTATGTGGCTACAACATTTTCTCACTGAGTTGGGTATTCATTTTCATTATCTGAACGTCATCGAGAGTGACAACCAGAGCAATCTGAAGTTCTGCAGAGATCCACTTCAAAGGCAACAGATGAAGCACATTGAGATCCACATGCACTACATCTGAGACTTAGTACACGAGGGGATCATCGACCTACAGTTTTGTCCTTCAGCAAAACAGACGGCAAACATATTCACCAAGACCTTCACTGAGAAGAATTTCCATTCTCTACGAAGTCGTCTTGGAGTGAAGGACACAATTTCCTAGCAACTGTAGTTCTTCTTTTTACATACATTGTACCTTGAGGGGGGGATTTTCCCATGAGGTTTTCCCTCTTTCTCACTTTATTTCAGTGTATATTTTGTATTTGGGTACCTAACATGGCCTCATTGTTGAGACCCATTCTTTATTTTCACCATAATGATGTTCAGGGGGGTGTTGGAGTTACTTCACACACACCTAGGATTTCTTTTTCCTAAGGTTTTTCCTTGTTTATTAGTCATTATCCAATCTCCTATATTTTATGGGAGAATATTCCACCTGGAGAATATTCTCTTTCAGTTGACACTTCAGTTTGACTAGTTGAATTGAGTTTAGATGTTGCATTGGTTTTTTCACCATGCAACATTAGGATCATCACCATGTTAATGCACACTTGACTTGGAATCATCACCAGACTAGCGCATTACCCTTGATTCCTTTATATACTCCTCACTACTCTATGTTCATTCAGTTAATTGAAGACTAGTTGACTAGTTAACTCAGCTAGGTGGTAGTTCACTCCCGTAACTGCCTAAGAGACTAGACTAGGTGGCAGTTCACTCTCATGACTGTTGATGTGTGTCTAGATCACTCTAGACCACCACTATGGTGCATTGGTTCTCCTCCAGTTAGCATTCATTGAGTTATACAGAGTATATCATGTGTAAATTATTCATTATTCATAACGGTTAATGAGAATTCTTCTATTCTCTCTCTCCTTCTTCTTCTTTCTCAATTTCTCTCTGAAAATGTGTGTAGTATTTTCTAGCTAGATCTATTATGTGCAGGTTCAACACATTTACAGCATAAAAACCATCTTTGCAAGAAACAATAGGAAGACCAGTCACCATGTGTTGATTACATAGTTCCTGCAATGAGTGATACTTACATGACCTAATTTTTCAAATTTGTACAACTTGGTAATATCATCAACAATTCCAGTTCTTTTTTCCTTGGAAAATAGCATAATTTTATTCATCCGGAGAGACAAAATTACATTTTGTAGGTAATTCTAGGAGCACAACACACCCCTTGTGTGTATTTTTGAAAGAAAAATAGGTCTTCGACCCTGGCCCAAACAGTGGCCACAAAAGAGGATTTTTAAGAGAAAAAATTCCTTTGTAGGATTGAAAGCCTATAAATTACATCACCCAGAACAAGGTGGGAAATACATTGTAAATTAAATAGCATTATATGTGCATGTAGAAGGAGCTTCAGGAAAGAGCATAGATGTAAGTTGATAATCTATTTGCAACTGCCTAGTAATTGCACTATAGTGGCACATCATCTATTGAATGTTTCTTATAACTATTGTAAACAAAAATTAACATATGATGAGTAACACACTGTGACCATAATGCAACGATCATGTAACTATATGAGAAGGGAGAGAAAAAACGCCATTCTTCCGTCTATCCCGGAATCTCTATAAAAGGTCGGTGATAAAAAGCATGTGTTTCTTCCACTTTATACTCTATGATGTGCCACTGACCCAAAGTTAGTTGCAGTCATGATTTTGACAGGGCGTCCGCTACCACGTTCTTGTTCCTATAGAAATGGGAGATAACCACTCAATCAAATTCCTCCAGCAAACTAAAGATGTCCTCCAAAATAGGAAAAAGAAAAATATTGTGACATTGTTGATGCTTTCTTTCCCAGATGATGACATTCATAGAATCACCATAGATTTGGTGTAAATAATTTCCTATTCTCTTTGGCAAATAGAAGTAGTATTTTCAGTATCAGTAGTTATGCATAGTTATTTGTACTCTCTCCCATTCCCAAATTTAAATGAAAAAAGTGGTTTTCAGCTAGATGAATAACTATTCCTCCCCCGCAAGTGTGATTCTAGGAGGCCCCATCAAAGTATGCTCAGGGATTTGAATTGTCGATGGCCTTCGTTTGTTTCAGCTGCAAAGTCGAACCTTCTTTTGACTGTGGGAAATGTGACATAATGGACAGAATTTTGGATGCAATTCTCTCTGGAACAAAGGATTTACCAATGAAAATCTTTGTGTTCTAATTCAATCAAATGCCCCAACACATAATGAGGGGGAGATATTTTAACTCCTTAAACCTTGGATCATGGATCTAAGCCTTCCAAGCCTATTCCAAAATGGTTTCGTCCCATATATAATTATGCATGAGGATTGCAGAGGTTTCGGTACAAACTCTCTTTCTGAAAGGATAGGAAATGAGCATATGGAGTGTAATTTCATTATCATTTTGACAAGGAGAACATTTTCCAGGTCCTTCAAACTGACGCTTTCTCAGATTTTCCCAAGTTGGAATTTTTTCATTTAGGGCCGCCCATAAGAATATTTTGACTTTTTGCAGACATTTTAACTTCCATAATCCCCTCCACCACTAACTAGGATTTTATTGAAGAAGGTCTATATTCAACGATATGTAGTCAAGTTTTGGGTTGTAAGACCATGATGGATTCTTTTTTCCATACCAATTCATCATCCCCGTCTGAGAGTCTAATATGGTATATCTGGAGTGTTGTGATATATTTTTCAAATAGTGTTGTTGAAGCTCCAATTAACCCTAGAGAAGCGACACTTTTCCATCCTTGATTTCAAAGGGTAGTTGTGTTAGGGTCAGAGAGGTGGGAGAGAAGGGAAATATTCTGCCTATGGAGTTGATTAATTAATTCCTCTAGTAGAATGTGATATTTTCCACTCCTAGGCTAGGGATAAACACCTATATGAAAGTGATCTCCTTTACCTATCTTGGAAGCAAGCCAAAGAGGAAAGAAAGGTTATTTTGGGAAAGAAGGCATGCACGAGGAAAGCAACAGCTGGAAGAAAGAGCAACACACACGCATGCATGGAAGACCTAACGATGTTAGGGTTAGGTTTTTTGCAATACATTGTAATGGTTGGCGACCTGGAAAAGTATAAATATAGATACCTAGGTCTCATAGAAGGGGTGAGCGAAGAGAGGAGATACCAGAGTCGGACGGGATATAGAGGGTCTAGAGGAGGAGTCCTATTTTGATAGCTAGTTTTAATATTTTGCTATACGACCTAATTTTGTAAGTTGATGAGCTAAAGGGGAGTAAGGAGGGTAGATCTTGAGGGTTAGATCATAGGTTGAGGAGCCTAGTGCGATCTAGTTCACCTCATAATAGATCTCGACCCGACTGAGAGGAGTTGTAAAGAATGTTTTAGTTTTGGAACTACCATAATAAAAAGAGCTTGAGAGCCAGACATTGTGGACGTAGCCCAGGAGGGGGTGAACCATGGTAAAACCTGTGTTATTTGATTTAATGCATGTCTTTATCTATTGGTTTAAGTAGTTGTTAATATGCTAAATGAATGATTTGATTAATCGTGAATAACAATTTATTGCGTTAATAAATAGAACTCTCAGCCCACACTTCTCATATCTCCGCTCAATCCTGGGCTGCAAACACATGAGTATTTCAGCCACCCATTAAGACTATCTCGGGTGAGACTACACAGTGCACTATGTGTGTTGTGTCGCCTTCCAGTTTACCAGGAGGGACGATATTTTTAGAGGCTTTGTTGGAACCCCAAGTAGACATGAACCCTAGGTCACTCAATATAAAGATATAAACTCAAAGACATATAAATAATAACCAACAAATGGTTATGTTGTAGTTGGTTGGAACAATAGAGGATTGAGTAGACGGGATCTATTGAACATTTGTGACATCTGCGGAAAGCAGGTCAAGAGAATACTGAAGCAGACGGTAAGAAAGAGAAAAGAATGAGCCTCTAGAAGAGGATGTTGTGACCGTGGAATCCCAAAAAAGAAGAGATTGAAAGTTGGTTGAAGACAAAAGAGATAGAGTTTGCACATAAAGATAACAGAAACCCTAGAGTAACATCATGCAAATATCTTGAGAAATATGTGTTTATTGATTTGCATGAAGTGTTTTTTTGTGATTTTCCACACTTATTACAAGAGTAGATATTAAGGTTGAAGGATAACCATGCAACGAACCAGATCTGACAGTTAGAGTGGAACTTAGTATAGATAGAACAATTACATCAAGTGAACAACAAATTCACCCGCGCAGTAGATTTTTGGCTCGACAGTATTGTAGTAGGATTTATAACAGAATTTGCAGTCGATATCGCGAAGTCATACATCACAGCAGAGAAAGAGTTTCTACGTGGGCCTCGAGGAAGGTATATTAGATCGGTCTATACTTCTATTAAGATCTTGTTGTATAACAAAGGTGTAATGAAAATGGAATCAGACAGCTAAACTTCCCTGCGTGCATGGGGGAAGGGGGGAAGCACTGACAGAAATAGGAGAAATGGAAGGAGGAACCCTTGGACCCAATCATGATGGAAGACGACCATATCAAGCGGATCATGGTGACAACTAGAAATACACACAGTGGAGTACCCTATCAATACAAAGTGAATACAAAGAAGAAAGTCGTAGCTGAAGGGAAGGCTTGGAGAGCGATGAAGAAGAGGTAGAGGATCTTCGGGTTGTGGAGCAGATTGAGCAAATCATGTGCAAAACATATGAGAGGAAGACAAGAGGTCCAAGAGCAAGAAGAGAAGGTAGCAATATTATCCATATTAATGTCAGTGTGGAACCCATAAACCCATGTGCGACTAATACACCAAAGAGAACACCACCGTTTAGACAACCTCATTTCGGGGGAAGAAAGACAGCAGGAAGTACATCTACACAAGGAACAACAACTGGAGGAGCCAGTTCAGGAAGCACTAGTCAAGTATCCACACTGCAGAGGTAGTAGTTCAGCATTCAGGATGGCAGGACATGATCCCACCATCAGATTACCAGAATTCAAAGGAGAAGCATTGGAGGACCCAGAAAAACATTTTTTTATCTGTGAAAATATTTGGGAAGTAAAACAAATCACAGACGAAGATACTAAACTAGAACAACTAGCGATTACACTAAGGGATCGTGCACTAGATTGGTATATGATTTTAGCTACAAACAATCCACGAGGGCAAACCAGAATGATTGCAGATATCAAGAAATTGTTGATAAATGACTTTCAGAAGCCAAGTTCAAAGGATCAATACATGAAAGAGATTATAGAAATTAGACAAAAACCAAGAGAATTTGAATGGGAGATTGACCAGATATTCAAGCGACTGAAAGGGAAGTTGAAATATCTCATGAACGATATGCAACACAGGCACATGTTCGTCAACTCACTGCTACCACACTTGAAATACCCATTACGACAATAGAATTTTCAAACACAGGCAGAGGCTTTGCAGGCAGCCCTGCAACTGGAAGAAAACCAATATCAGCAGATGGATCAATCCATTGAAGAACTGAAGGATGATTTGAATAACTTAACATTCCATCTAAACCAAAACAAAAGCAAAGATAAACAAGAAGTCGTTTGTTGTACCACATGCAGGATGGAAGGACACCACAAGAATGAATGTCTAACATTCGCGCAGTATATGGCAGCAGGAATGCCAAATCTGTTACCAACAAGAGGACTATGGTGTGAAACCTGTAAGAAATCAGGCCATGATCCATATCACTGCCCAATGATGCAGAAATACCAGACAGTCCCAAAGAGTTCATATTGCAACTTTTGCAAGTCGGTGGGCCACAATGACAAAGATTGTCGAACTATGGATTTGATGCGAGAGAGGACATCATATGCATATAGGGTGCAAGCAGAAATGATGACTAGGAAAGCCGCACCACAATTTAACCAAGTTCCAGCCACATACAACATTGTGCAACAGCAGTATAATATTGTGCAGCAACCATATAATACCGCGCAGCCACAATACAACACAGCGCAACCATAGTACAACATCACGTAGTACAATCAGGTGCCTCAGTATAACGTGTTGAGAGGAGATCGAGTTGACTACAGAGGTGGAGGACGAGCAAGAGGAGGCTTTGAAAGAGGTAGAGAACCAATGGTATATCACCACTATCAACAACCAGGACATTATGCAAAGGAATGTTCACTTCCACCAGCAACATGTATGTATTGTCGCGCATCAGACCATGATACAAAAGAATGTCTGACACTATTAGTCAAGATCCAGGAAAAGAGGAATCAGAACAACCAGAATGTTCAATGTATTTCAGCCGAAGCAAGAGATGAAGGATGGAAAATCAACATAGTTACACGTGAAGGAGCTAAAACAGAAAACGACGCAGCCTGACAAGAGGTGAAGAAGAATCTCGAAACAAGGAGAAATTTTGATGCGCAAAATGAGAAGGACACATTTAAGCAAGCCAGACAATAATTCTTGAAGCAAGACACTGTGTAGACTTCAATTGATGCATCCATTGTTGGATCACACCAAAGAAATGAAGCCCATGGGACAAGTAAGTACAATCAAAGGATTTTTACAATCATGTGTAAAACAATTGAATGATCTATCCTCTGTCAAAATATTGAAAAATATATTAGAAAAATGTAGCATAGAGACAGAAGGAAAACTAGAACAAAAAAAAAGTCAATCACCTACATACAAGGAGACGAACAAGTAGGTAGTTCAGGATGAATGCCAACATCAGAGATTTCAACATGGGAGATATCATACTAGATCTAGGATATGAAGTTAATGTATTACCCAAGAAAACATGGCAATGTATGGGAGAGCCCACATTAGGATATTCACCTGTTCAGCTGAAACTAGAAAACCAACACATGGTTCTACCAATTGGTAAACTGAAAGGAGTAATGGTAGACTTGGTTGGAGTGCGCACTAAAGCAGACTTTGAAGTGATTGAATTAGTGGACGTCACAACACCATATCCATCATTTCTTGCTTGGATTGGGCTTTTGATAACCAGGCCACAATCAATTTAAATACACGAAAAATGACATTTGAGTCAAGAGAATACAGGGTCATCGCGAAATTGGACCCATCAAAAGGGGAAAGGTTTGTAGAACCTACTTGCTTAGACTTAGGGGAAATCATCCAGTCGTACATAAAAACTATGCGCGATGAGGATTACGTAAATCCAACTGCATATGGAATACTCAATTGGCGGAGCATTACTTCATGTGTGACAGACTCATATACATGCTTAAAGAACTGGAAACAAAGGATACACGAACTTTCCACAAGAAGGTGTGCAAGAATAGACCATGCAGTAAGATGGGTAGGTGCGGAGATAAAGGAACCACCCAGTTTCCATAGAGTGAATGATCTATAAATATTCTTGGAACGATATGAGGATGAAGTGTTAGCAAAACAGAGACTCTTATCACTTGATATAGCACTCAAGGCCACACCTACAAGATGGTGGGGCACACACAAGGAAACAACCATGGATTGGTACCAATGTAAGCGGTTACTGCGCATAAGGTTTGGCATAGGACAAAAAATCAACAAGCAACAGAAGTATGATGGACAGGGGGCACCAGTGGAACACTTGGAGAAGTGTAGAGCGTTGTGGAAAATTACACCCCCAGATGAATGGCCTCATCATTTTGTACACACCTTAGAAGGCTTACCAGCAAACTGGTATACAGACAAGGAAATGTGCGGAGGAACTACGAGATGTATGGTATAGAAAAATAATTTTGCAGTCACTTTCTCATTCGATCATGAGAACACCAACATAGACGCGGCACTTAAGCATATAAGAGGGGTGATATTCATTAAGGAACCAGAAGTTGAACTTATAACTGAGGAACAAGAATGTAACAGACAGACAGTCAAAGAACTATTGTCATGCTAATGTGCAGGAAAAAGCACCATATGAAGATGATCCTCTTGATATTCACATCGAGGAAGTAGAAGGTGAAAGAGAAGTGGAAGGCCAACCTCTAGAATCAGAAGTAATTGTTGCGCCAATCAAAGTGAAGAAAGTCAACATTGGGACAATTGAGAATCCCAAAATGGCTAGCATTGTAGACTATTGGGATGAGCAAACAGTAGAAAGCATAACAGAGTTATTGTACGAGTACATCGATCTGTTCCCCACAACATTTACAAAAATGAAGGGTATAGCAGGAGAGCTAGTAGAAATGAAGATACCATTTAGAGATGAAGTGAGATCGATCAGACAACAACCATACAAATTAAACCTGATATATAAACATAAATTCAAAGCTGAGATCAACAGGATGCTCGAAGCCAAAATCATAGAACCTGTGGAGGAATCATAATGGATAAGCCCGATGGCAGTTCAGGAGAAAAAACAAGGCGGGATAAGAATATGCGTCAACTTGAGGAAGTTGAACGATGCATGCCTACATGACCCGTTCCCCACACCTTTCACGGATGAAGTGTTGGAAAACGTAGGAGGTCATGAATTTTACTCATTCACTGATGCATTCTCTAGCTACCACTAGATCAAGATAGCACACAAAGTCAGATACAAGACCATGTTTTCTACAGAATGGGGATCCTACTAGTACACAGTCATGTCGTTTTGATTGAATAATGCACCAACAATATTTTCTAGAGTAGTTATCACTTTATTTAAGGAGTTTATCCACCAATTTCTAGAGGTATACTCGGACGATTGGATAGTCTATAGTTTTTTGAAAGACCATGTAGAGGTCTTGCAGTTGATGATAGAAAGATGCAGGTAGTGTCAGATATCGTTAAACATTAAGAAATGTATCTTCGTAACACCATTTGGGATACTTTTGGGCCATATAGTATGCAAACAAGGCTTACTAGTAGATCTTGCAAAGATTGTAGTAATTGTTAACTTGCCACCACCAAAGACAGTCCGTCAATTAAGAGCGACATTGGGACACACGGGCTACTACAGAAAATTTATCAAAGGGTACGCGCAGATTATCGCGCCAATGGAGAAAATGTTAAGAAAATATACAAAGTTTCAGCAGAATGAAGATTGCCAACACGGTCTAGATACACTAAAAGAAAATATGGTCACCGTGCCAATACTAGTATTTCCAGACTAGGAGAAGACGTTCCATGTACATGTAGATGCATCAACCATAGCACTTGGATCTATTTTGGCGCAGCCAGGAGTGGGAGATTTGGATCATCCTATAGCATTTGCGAGTAGAAAACTATCAGAATCAGAACATAACTATAACACTGCAGAGAGGGAAGGCCTAGCTATGGTCTACGCACTGCAGAATTTCAAACACTATTAACTGGGAAAACATTATAAGATGTTCAGAGATCACTCAACCCTTAAATACCTAGTCAACAAGCCAGTGTTGGGGAGGAGAATCTGTCAATGGTTATTATTGTTTCAATAATTTGATTTTGTAGTAATAGTCAAGCGAGGAAAGTTGAATGTAAGACCTGACCACCTATCAAGGGTCACAAATGGAGAAGAACCTACAAATTTAGAGGACAAATTTCTGGGTGCACAGCTATTTTCAATCTAGATCGTTGATGAATACTTTACAGATATCATCTAGTACTTGAGTACAGGTACTACGCCACAGGAATATAACACCATGGAAAAGAAAAACCTAGTAGTTCCGGCCACAGACTATCAGTTGATCGCAGGACACTTATACAAAATGGGTGCAAATATCATCTTGTGAAGGTATGTGCTAGAACATGAAATACCAAGGGTTTTAGCAGAATCCCACGAGAGAATAGTAGGAGGACATTACCCAGGAAAAGATACCATGTAGAAGGTATTGCGCATAGGACTATGGTGGCCAACCATTCATAGAGACTCGGAAGAGTATTGACAGAGTTGCAATGTCTATCAGAGGGTTGGTAAACCCAGTAGAAGGGACGAGATGTCATTACGACCACATGTAAATTTGCAGGTATTCGACAAATGGGCAATCAAATTTGTGGAACCAATCAACCCACCATCCAAAAGAACAGGATCAAGGTATATTATCACTGTGACAAAATACCTGACAAGATGGGCGGAAGTAGCACCAGTGAAGGATTGCAGCGCAGAAACAACAACACATTTTCTATTCGAACAAGTAATCACTAGATTTGGTTGCCCAAGAATTTTGATGAGCAACCAAGGCACTCACTTCATTAACAGTACCATCAAGGCCATGACTGGGGGTTTTGAAGTCAACCATCAAAAGAGCACTCCATATCACCCACAGGCAAATGGAACAGTAGAATCATTTAACAAAATCCTTGAGAATGCACTGACAAAGATCTGTAATGTCAACATGGATGATTGGGACCTCAAAATACCGGAAGTATTGTGGGAATACGGGACCACATGAAAGAAGTTGATAGGAGACATGTCATTCAAACTGGTATATGGACAAGAAGCAATGGTGCCATTATAATTTATGGTACCCAGTCTACATGTAGCAACAATTACACACATGACAGAGCGAGGTGTAGTACAAGAGAGACTAAATTAGTTGATGATCATCGAGGAATATAGGATCCTAGAAGGGTTCCACCAACAAGTTTAGAAAGCAAGGGACAAAGCATGGCATGACAGACACATCAAGCAAAAAAAATTCAAGCAAGGATACTTGGTGTTGATGTATGATAGCAAATCCATTCAGCATCCAAGAAAACTCTGAATTCACTGGTTAGGACCATACGAAGTAAAAACTGTCACAAATGGGGGAGTTGTACATTTGAAAGACTTAGGAGGTGCATAAACCAGAGTGATGATTAATGGAATTCGACTGAAGTTGTACAAGGACAGTCGACCACCCATAACTTGAAAGTCACCGCGTAGTTTAAAAAAAAAAGGGTATCAAACGGTACCAACAGAGGTACAGTGCGCCGAACGGAGAAGGAGCACGCACACTTAGGAATACAAACCCAGAAAAGACAAGGCCAACGGTTAGTTCAAAATGGAAACAAGTGGGAAAGGTAACGATGGAAAAAGAAGTGATAACTGACGAAGGCAAACGGAATTGAATGTCGTAAATTATCGACCAGACAGCATTAATTGTGCCAATTGGAGACTGCGAGGGAGAGTAATGGCAAGTACAAAGGAACCGAAGGTTCATTGAATCCATAATAAAGGTAGCATCTTGTATGATGCCCATACAAAGAAAGGACACGGGAGAAAAAAGCTTATTGTGAAATTGAAAGAGGCAGAGAGCGAAAAAGCATATGAAGCACAGAGCGAAGTTCACAGAGGTTGTAGAGGCCACTGAGCTCTGCGGATGATTGACTTTCACCAGCATGGCACCACCCAAAAAAGTCGAACCGAGCCATAATTCCATAAAATCCATAGTTAGGACCAGAGCATAGGTACAATCACAGGAAAGTGAACAACAGTCGTCGAAGGTTGTCAATGTAGATGAAATCCCATCACCAGATACAGCACCGGTTAACCCCACAACCATTGTGGAGGAAACCCAGCAGAAAGCACCAGTAGGCATGGACATGGATATGTCTGAAGAGGGTCAGGGTCGACAGAATGAGAATGAAAGCAGTCCAGCACAACCAGAAAACCCTGACGAATCCCCGAGAGACAATGGGACGGCTCCAAAGCAGGCAGAAGCGGCCAAGCCAGACAAGTCACAGAAAACCGTGTCGGAACATCCACAGGAGGGAGAAATGGAAGATGTCATGAGCCGATCGGAACAGTATGTCGAAGAATGACCAGTGGAGGCTAGGACCTTGAGTCATCCACCACCACAAAAGGACAAGCACACAATACCTAGGTCACCGCACAAACAACCCACCACAACAATTTTTTTGTCGCGTATACCAGAAGGGGTACGGGTGAAAGAAGATTTGTTAGGATATGTAGAAAAACTAAAATATTCAGATCATGATGTAATGGACATGGACAAGTTCCCAGAGTTTGTGAAGCAAGTCTACCTACCTACAGTGGGTGTAAACCCATTTGGGGAACCAGTTCATCAACCACTCCGGTGGGCAGCATGATTGTTAAAAATGAGGATTTTAGGTCTATTGGAACTACCACACTTTGGCAGAGGAAAGTATGCCAACAGTTGTGTCAAACAGTTGATAGTGGTCACACATGGGAGAGATATATGGCTGGACAAGCTCATCTCAATAGACGTATATCTCATTGCGCACATCACAGGGCTGCCATCATGGGGCATGGACCCCACACAATTTATTGATGATAAAACAAAGGAGAAATCACTCATTGAGAAGATGAAAAATAAATACAGCATTGAAAGGGGGATGCGCAAAATCATCATCAAACGGATCAGTGACGCCGCGACAAAAATGGCCACAAAAATCATGGCCTATAAGCTACTATGAAAATGCCACAAGGAGGAAGTCCCATCCGGGGTTGTCGCACTTGCAACACAGTGTGCCAAGGGAACCATAGTCAGCTGGGCCCCTTATATTTTGAATTTATTTCTAGATGACTGCAAGGATGCGTAGGATCTGGGAACAAAATTTCATTGCTCATGGTTGATCATGTTGATAGCCATTATGGGATGGAAGGAACCAAAATATGTATCCTTCTCCACCAGACCCAAACCCAATCATGGAGTGAGATATTTATCACTCACCATCATGTCAGATGCCAGGAACATAAATATGAATGCATCTATATTCGAAGGATATCTTCACGAACTAAAGTAGACCATCACCAACCTCTGGAGAATAACACTGCATATTGTTGCATACTATCGATGCATAGCTAACTTCAAGGCCACTCAACATGTGATGTGGATCCAGGCGTGGAAGGACCCCAATAAGCAGTGGCTACAACTGCGTTATTGCATCACAGAGGGCGACATAGAAATGGCTATCAAGGATTGGGATTATGACTGGAAGATTCCATTCCTCACTCCAGACATACCCGAAGGGGCAGAGGAAGAGGAGGCAAGGCAAGAACATACAAATGTCAAGGAGGCAGGGTAGGAAGAAACACAGCCCCAGGAAGTCATAGTGCCCAAGAAACCAAGGACAGGCTAGCCCAAGCCAAAGCAGACGAAAGGGGGGACATCTAAGGAAAGAACCTTGTTGAGCCTCTAAATTGACATCCCCACTACACTATTATACTCCTCATCTATACCTTTTTGGCTTACCTAAGCCTGGATAAATGACAAAGAACACTACCAATAGCCATTGATGAGGTCATAAGGTAAAGTATAATTAATTCATGCATTTTTGTGGTTTATTGAGCTAGGAGACTAAATGTTTCATGTATTAATGTTTTAATTTCCCATGTGTAACCTTTGACCTCTAGATGAGTCCAGCCTTTATGTACCATCTCAGCCATCTGGTGCTTATGCGCCATATTGCCACTATCTGAATATGGCACCAAACGCACCTTCCATTCAGATCTGGTACCGAACCATTCACTGTTGCGATCCAGTACCAACCACTTGTGCACTTTTATGATCCGGTACCATTCACTAAATCTCACCTGTCACGATACGGTACCAATATAGGAAGAAGAATATACCAAGTTTAGCTCCAGATCGTACCAAAGATAATTGTTGGATGTTTGTTTAATCATTAAAGCTCTAGCAAGGTTATGATAAGCTTGTTTGTTTATTGCTTCATCCTCATACACTTCGTGTCATGAGGATAAAGCTTAAAATATGTAACCGAATATATAAATTTGACAATTAACTAATTTGCTAAAGATTTCACCTCCTTGTGTTTCATGACTAAGACTGTTTAAATAGTCATGACAAGGATGGTGGAGGTAGTAGAGAGTTAGCATAACACAGTATATGAAGTAGTGTTACATATTGCAGAACGGATTTTGAGTTGAAGTTTAATAGAAGGATGTCATTTATTTCCAGGTCTTTATCATTTATGAATGAAAGTGAGCTTAGTTGTTAGCATAGTTTAATTCTATGTTTTGAAATTTGAGTAAGAGGAATGCGTGGATTGAAAGAAAGCTTATTGTAGACTCCAGTCATTGACCTATTGAAGCAGCAAGGGCCCACCGCCCAACAAAGGTCAGCATCCTTATAGATTAGTGTTAGCATTTCATTTCAATAGTATAAATGTTAGACTAGTTGAAGCTTTGATCTTTTCAGATGATAGCAGTATAGTTCAGTTTAGGTTTCGATTGCTTAGAGATATTTTTTGCATATGCTTTGTTTTTGTTTTTATGAATTTGATTTCATTTCATGGACATAAATGTTGGCAGCAATAGTCAGACATACTTGAAGGAGAACTAGTGAAGTTCACAACAACACATTGTGAACCACAGCATACTCAGTATATTGACTATTGAACTACCCATGCTATGTCTTGATGATTGATGTGTGATTTCCCTTTCAGAAGTGTGATTGCATAGTTAGTTTTCTGGGTCAGATAGCAGAGTTGATCTGTCAAAATAACTCCATCTCATACTTGCATGTGCTATAATGGAGTAGATAGCCTCTCTGTGAAAGACAACCAAAGTGCATTTTGATTTGCTAGTTTTCTTTGTTTCCAGCATGCATAATCTAGAATAGTTCTATACTCGTGACATTCGAATTACCTTCCTTACTGGTATCTTGTAACTCTATTGATTAAGAATCCCAGATTGATAATTAATGAGTGCATTATACTAAACATATAAGTATCACAACAAACCCAAAAGGGGAAGAATAATAATACACATCCACCCCAAGTACAGTGAAAACAGGTCGAGGCAGTGCAGGGGACTACAGCAAGTCCCAATCCACAAGAACCAGGCCTGACTAAGTGACCATCTACTCAGACGGGGGGTGCACACAAGAAGATGAAGGCACATAGAACACCTCTCGAATACACGATTACGGAAGATGATGCAGAAATGATATCCCAAATGGTTCAGGATCGCACATTTGAAGGTTTTGAGAATGTTGTGCGCCACATAGATAGAATTCAAGAGGAGATGGTTGACATATGACAACTCCTCAAGCAGGTCGAGGAAGCATAGGCATCGGGAAGTAGAATGGAAATAGGGCCATCGGCATCATGGATAGGAGGAGAAACTTAAGCAAGTGAGCGGGATACAGTCCACACAATACCGCAGTCGAGTGAAACGTTTCACATTACACCCAACATGTTGCGCATGGACGAGATCATGGGGAAGACACCCCTAAAGGACTTAGCTCACTTACAGCTGGTATTGCCATGCATACCAACCAAGACCCTATATAAACTACAGGTTATCATTACCCAGAAGGTACAGTCTCATGCACGCACAGACACAGTCGAGTTACAACAGGTAAAGGATAAATGGGACTAGATGGAATTGATATATGAGTAGGCCAAGCTCGATACCAAAGAGGAGAGGGAACACGTTAATGGATTGGAACAAAAAGTGGTCGGAGCTTACAAAAAGATTCCAAAGACCGCGCAGACGGTCAAACTCACAGCAATAGAGAAGATTGATCAGATTGTGCATACAATCGATCAATATCAACAAGAGATCGAGAATCTCCGTGAGCAGTTCACACCTACCACTCCACCGGAAGTAAGGTAGAAAAGGAAGCAGGAGGCACAAAATAGGTAGAGGATATAGAACGACATGTCCATACAACGTCCAACCTGTTCGACAAAGCAACACAACTATGGATGAAGTTGGAAGAGGATCAGTAGGTCCAGCAGTGGGACAAGGAAGAAGAAAGGATCAATGCAACTATCTAAGACCTCAAGCAGAGGAAGAAGACAATTTCCATCACAGAGCACGTCAAAGGGGTGCAAGTTATGAAGAAATTGTAGACAAAACTCACCACGGCGCAGATGCAGAAAAAGGAACATCGGGCTCAAATGGAACCGCTCCAAGAGCGAGTCACAGAGGTCATTTCACAGGAAGAGGAAGCCAAGACATATATGGCACAGACCTAGGTAGAGTGTTTAGAGTTTATTAGTGATGAGATTGCAGTACAAGTAGTGGACGCACTCAAGGAGAAGACCGTGCAATCTCAAATGCAAGCAATGGAACTTATGGCAAAGTTCTAAGGGATCACCAGGGAGATCGACGAAGCACACAAAGGTTAGGTGGCTTGGGACAAGCCACATGTCAGTGTTGGGGTCCTATTGGAAGCAGGACAAAGAGAAAAGAAAAGTTATTTTGGGAAAGAAGGCATGCACGAGGAAAGCGACAGCTGGAAGAAAGAGCAGCATGTGTGCATGCATGGAAAACCTAACGACGTTAGGGTTAGGTTTTTTTCAATACATTGTAATGGTTGGTGAGCCAGAAATGTATAAATATAGATACCTAGGTCTCATAGAAGGGGCGAGCGAAGAGAGGAGAGACCAGAGTCGGACAAGATATAGAGAGTCTAGAGGAGGAGTCATGTTTTGATAGCTAGTTGTAATAATTTGCTATACGAACTAATTTTGTAAGTTGTTGAGTTGGAGAGGAGTAAGGAGAGTAGATCTTGAGGGTTAGATTGCAAGATGAGGAGACTGGTGCAATCTAGTTTGTCTCATAATAGATCTTGACCCGACTGAGAGGAATTGTAAAGCGCGCAATGTTGTAGTTTTGGAACTGCCATAATAAAAAGAGCTTGAGAGCCATATCTTTGTAGACGTAGCCCAGGAGGGGGTGAACCACGGTAAAACCTATGTTATGTGATTTAATGCATGTGTTTCTCTACTGGTTTAAGTACTTGTTAATATGCTAAATGAATGAGTTGATTATATTCCATGCATAATCATGAATAACAATTTATTGTGTTAATAAATAGAACTCTCAGTGCACACTTATCATATCTCTGCTCAATCCTGGGTTGCAAACACATGAGTATTGCATCCACCCATTAAAACTATCTCGAGTGAGACTACATAGTGCACTCTGTGCGCTACGTTGCCTTCTAGTTTACCAGGAGGGCCGATAGTCTTAGAGGCTTTTTTGGAACCCCAAGTAGACATGAACCCTAGATCACTCAAGATAAATATATAAACTCAGAAACATATAAATAATAACCAACAACCTACCTTCCAGGCCATGCCCTCCCCTACCACTGGAAAGGAGGAGATCAAAGCTTTACAAAATATCGAGCATTTCCAGAATGACTTGTTTGGAGATCAAATCCAGTCTTCTACTGTGTCCAATAAAATGTATTTTTGAGTAACTACCAGTGACCATAGATTATTTCCTGAAATAAGGCGCTAACCAATTTTTTCCACCAAATCCTTGGAAAACATAAATATATTTTTGATTCTCCATCCTCCCAAAGATTTTGGTCGTGCAAGATGATCCCATTTTTCCCATGGTTGAGTGAACTTATCCCCGAAACCTGACGAGATAAAGCAAGAACAAGACCTTCTAATTTTTTCCAGCACTCCCTTTGGAATCCAAGCCAATGACATCCAATAGACTGGAATGTCTTCCAGAACAACTTTGGTCAGAGTGAGTCTGCCTTCTCTAGATAACCACCTGAAGCTCCAACCAATTAACCTTTTTTCTTATTTTGATAGCAGCCATTTCCAGTCTTCTTTGCGATAGTTGTTTGGCTTCAAATGAAACCCCAAATATTTTAGGCCTCCCAAGTTGTCATGGATTGTAAAAGGAAAGATACTTTGATATGTATCCACTTCCTCTCTTTCCATCTCTGAGAAGGAGAGGGTTTATTTTTGGATATTTATTTGCATCCTTGTAGCCGAACGAAAAAGGGATACTGCTAGAACTTCCGCATCATGAACCTGACCACTACAAAATATGAGGAAATCATTCACAAATAATAGATGTTTGATCCTCAGCCCTGAGGTTATTTGGATTCCTTGGAAATCCCCAGTTCTTACTGCATTGGCAATATCCTTGCTCAAACCCTCAGCTGCCAGAAGGAAAAGGAGGGGAGACAGTGGGCATCCTTGGCACAAACCTTTTTCAAAGATGAATAAAGGAAAGTTTGCCCCATTAATAAGGATGAAAAATTAAACCGGAGTAAAAAAGGCCATCGTACACTTAATAAAAGGAACCTCGAACCTGAGATGACTAAGTAGGAGTCATATGTAAGACCAATTTACCCTATCAAATGATTTTGAGAGATCAATCTTAATAATGGTACATTTTTCTCTTGATGTCTTTAGGATATAAATCCCTTCCCGATCAAATCCTATTGCTTCATGGATTTGACATCCTTCAAGAAAGCCAAATTTCTCTTTTGAGATGGAATCTTAAAGGAGTGGCTTCAGCCTACGGGATATGAATTTCGCTAGAATTTTGTAAATGCAATTGCAGAGTGAGATAGGTCTGAAGTCATAAAAGGATTGGGGATCATCCACCTTAGGAATGATGGATATAAAGGTAGTGTTGAGAGGGCTATGTATTCTTCCATTTATTCTAGATTTGTCATGACTTTAAGTATGTTGCATCCGATCAGATCAAAATATACCAAGTAAAATTCAATTGACCATTTGTCTGGACCTGGACTTTTATCCTTTTGAAAGCTTTGAAGAGTATTCTTTAGTTCATCTTTGGTGACTTCTGATGTAACAACCCCCTCGACCATCCTGAGGCCGTGGTACGCCACTCCAGAGTAACCACTCATGCTCTGACGCCAGTCGGTAACATTCCCAGCCATCAGGCTGGGACATGCTACTCTAGGGAATAGCTTTCATTCCCATACTGTGAAACATACAGTAGCATACTTAGTAGTCAACTAAGCAATTCCACCTAAATTTACTGTTTAGACTACATGCAACTAAAACATATACATACAGCACGCTTGCGGGAGCTTTACATCTAACATAAACAAACAATTACTATCTATAACACGAATTTTATATTATAAATAACAGTAATTACCGATATGCATCATTTACAGAAAATTACCCATAAGCACACAAGCATTCATAGTCACATACATGATAAAATCATAACATGGGCTTGTAAATAACAAAACAGCATATCCATATATCATGCAATTGGTACTTATCTTAGAAAGGTTGTCACCAACTGCTTACAGACCATCCATGAACCCCCTAGCCATAGATTACATGGTTCATCACTCTCAACAGTGAATCACCCCCGAGATAGGACTAACCTCCACCCAGGGTAAAGGGATTCCTATCCAGGCTAAGGCTCATGGACAATAGGAAAGACTTTGTCTCAAGTTCTCACTCAACTAATAGTCTACAGCCTCTCATTCCCCACATGCCTATCCCACCCAAGGATGTGTGCCCCTTCTCTGCTCAACAGTCCCTCGGTTGCCCCACTTCCCTTCCAGGGCTTTAGTAATAGGTCAGACCAGAAGTCTCAGAGCACTGTAGCTGCAGTTTAGCACCAACGGAAATCAATCCCTAGAAATTCTCTCGCCCAAAGAACTGCTCACGAGCCTGACAACCCACTTCTTCAATCTCGTTCCAAGCTAACCAACTACACCAACCAAAAGGGATGGGGAAATCGGTTTCAGAAACGTGGAATGGTTGTCTCAAGGATAACGGAATGTATGAGTGAAATGGTCATGGATTCATTGACTGGATAACTGAGTGTGTTTTTGGAATCACTGTGAATTCTCTGTAAAAAATGATGGTCAGACTGA
>JZKD02S1672826.1:1163347-1229497 GCA_000966675.3 Picea glauca | reverse complement strand
AGTTTCCCCATGATATGAATGCATGTCCCCAACTTGACACTTCTCATGTCGGAAGTTACTTTTGTCCACTTGTCCCCAACTTTCGAACTAAGGATAAAATTATCCATACTTTATGTTCTAGAATATTAATATAATATTCCCTTGACTTTTGGCCCTCCCTTTCCCTAACTGGTGAAGTTCAGTGCCCCATCTCTTTTATCATGGTCGGCATGCGCACAGTGATGTATTTTATATTAATCATGAGTCATGTACAAAGTAGGCGCATTGGCCCTTGACATCTAGGCATTCCGACCTAATACCAAAACATAGGATTTCGGCTTATAATACTGGCTCACCAGCCTATAATGCATATTTTATACACAAAGGTTCGTTGACCTTAATATTGTGCGCACTTAGTTACTGCGTGTTGTATCATCTGTCTTTAGGGTTGCATGCACCTTAGTTATTGTGCGCGGTATTCAGAAATGTGTACATTACATCCCTTTACTGCGCAGTATATGTGCGCACCATGCCATGAAAGGTGTATTACAAAAATGATGTCTAAACAACTCACTAGCTTAAATATTCTTGGATTATATTTACATTTGGGTTCGACCGAGGAATATTACAATCTCCTCCCCTTACTTATGCACTGTCCTCAGTGTATCATGTACCCATATACAACAAAATTCTCAAAATTCTTCAAAAATATGCGGGTATTCTGCCCGCATTGCATCCTCGTGCTCCCTAGTAGTGTCTTCAGGTCTGTACTAGGTCCATTGGACCTTTACAAGCCCTATGGCTCGATTCCGAAGTTGTTTGATTTTTTCGATCCAGGATGCGCATCGGATGCACTTGGAAAGCGCCATCTTGCTCCACCTGAATAACATTCTAATCAATAACATGATTAGCATCGGGTATATATTTATTTAGCAATGATACATGGAAGACATTATGAATAGACATAGATGCAGGCACTGCAATCATATAAGCAACTGGACCAATCCTCTATAGGATTTCAAATGGTCCACAAAATATGGCTGCTAACTTGGCGCAGCTTCCCAGCTTTAGGGAGCTCCTGTTAGCTTTCACTTTTAGGAAAACATGATCACCCACTTTGAATTCTCTGTGGATTCTATTTTTATCAGCATAACTTCTCTACCTATCTTGGGCAGCTTTCAAATTCTACTTAATTTTTAACATTTGGTCCTCCATCTCCTTGAGCAATTCTGGCCCAACTACTGTTCTATCAGCTAGATTATCCCAGCTTACTGGAGTATTGCACCTTCTGTCGTAAAGTGCTTCAAATGGGCTCATTTTCAATGATGCATGATACCCATTGTGATAAGCGAATTCTACCAAGTGTAGGTAGTCTTCCCATTTTGATGGTTTATCCATCACATGCATTCTCATCATATCTTCTATCACCTTATTCACTCTTTTTGTCTATCCATCAGACTTGGGATGATAAGTTGTACTAAAGTTCAGATTTGTTCTGAATCCTTTGAACAATCCTTTCCAGAAATTTGAGGTGAATTTCGAGTCTCTGTCAGATACAATCGTTTTAGGAATTTCGTGCAATCATGCCACTTCCTTCATGAAAATATCAGCAACATATGTTGCTTTGTGAGTAGTTTTTAGTGGAATAAAATGGGTAGCTTTTGTAAGATTGTCCACCACTACCATAATCGAATCAGGTAGCTTGCATGTTCTAGGCAATCCTGTAATAAAATCCATTGTCACCACTTCCCAATTCCATTCAGGAATGGGCAAAGGTTGCAGCAATCCTGTTGGGTGCCTATGCTTTGTTTTAACTTTCTGGCACTCCATACACCTAGCGATGTATTCTGCAATTTCTCTCTTCATACCTGGCCAAAAGTATTGGCTCTTGACCATTGTTATAGTTTTCTGATATCTAGGGTGCCCTGCATAAGGAGCATTATGCATCTCATGAAAAATTATACGTTTCAAGTCCTGGACATTTGGTATAAAAATTATGTTCTTCTGCAGCAGTATTCCATCTACTCCCAACTTATAAATATCCATCTTCTGTAGTGTCTTACCTTGTTGTAGCATTGCTACCAATTCTCTGTATTGCAGATCTGTATTTGCAGCCTCCATAATTTTTCTTTTAACATCAGTCTGATACATGTTGATGGTTGTAGCATGAAGCTCATTCACTCTCCTGCTGAGTGCATCGGCCACTTTATTTTCTTTCTCTTTGATATGCTTTATATCAAAGTTATATTCGCTTAGAAATTCTATCCATCTGCTTTGTCTAGCATTTAGATTCGGATGATCAAATAAATATTTCAAACCATTGTGGTATGCTCTTAGCTCAAACCTCTTTCCCATGAGGTAGTGTCTCCATTTCCTCAGGGCATGCACTATGGCTGCCAACTCCAAATCATGAGTGGCATAGTTTCTTTCATGCTCCTTCAACTTCCTTGATTCATAACATATCATGAATCCATTTTGACTGAGAAATCCACCCAGTCCTTCATTACATGCATTTATGCATACAATGAAATCTTCATTTGGGTCTGCAATCCTTAGTATTGGAGCACTTGTCAATAATTTTTTCAAATGTTGGAAACTTCTTTCACAGTTCGTCGTCAACTGAAACTTCATACCTTTCATTTGCAAGAAAGTGATTGGGTGTGCTATCTTCGAGAATCCTCCAATGAATCTCCTGTAGTAACCTGCAAGACCCATGAAAGATCTGACCTTTGTCACATTCTTTGGTGCTGACCATTCTCTAATGGCTTCTACCTTCTCAGGGTCCACTGTTATCCCATATTTTGAGATGATATGCCCCAAATAATAAATTTGTTTTTGATAAAATGAGCACTTTCTCAATTTGGCATACAATTGATTTTCCCTTAATACTTGCAACACCATCCTCAAATGGTGTTCATGCTCTTCCTCTGACTTGGAATATATAAGAATGTCATCCAAAAAGACAATGACAAACTTGTCCAAATACTCTCGGAAAACACCATTCATTAAGCACATGAAAACAGTTGGTGCATTTGACAATCCAAATGGTACCACTGTGAACTCATAATGACCATACCTTTTCCTGAAGGCGATCTTGCTAATATCTTCTTCTTTAATTCTTACTTGATGGTATCCTGATCTGAGATCTATCTTTGAAAATATCCTTGCATCCTTCAATTGATCAAAGAGATCATCAATCCTTGGTAGAGGATATTTGTTCTTAACAGTCACTTTATTCAATTGTCTAAAGTCAATGCACAATCTTAACGTTCCATCTTTCTTTTTCACAAACAATACTGGGGCACCCCAAGGTGATACACTTGGGCATATATACCCCTTCTTCAGAAGTTCTTCAAGCTGCATTTGCAATTCTTTCAATTCTGGTGTACTCATCCTGTAAGGAGTCTTTGATACTGGTTTTGCTCCAGGCATCAAATCTATAGAGAAATCAATGTCTCTCCTTGGGGGTAGTCCTAGTACTTCCTTGAATACATCTTCAAATTCTTTTAGGACTAGATAATCCTCCAAATTGGGCACCTTGTCTTTAGGTGTCTCCTCCATATGAGCTGCAAATATTTGACATCCTCTCCTATAGCATTTCTTTAGTTGTAATGCTGAAATTTCTCTAATGATTACTGCCCTGGGAATTCCCTGCACTTTCCTTTGGTTCCCTTCCTCATCCAATCAAGTGAATGGCTTTTTATGACAATCCAATAGAGCATGATGTGGGTCCAACCAATCCATCCCAATTAAATATTCATAGGAACCTAAGGGTAAGATGTTCAAATATGCCTTGGTATTTAGTCCATTCATGTCTATGAGGCAAGACTTAACCATCTCATTAACTTTTCTCCTGGCTTTTGTAGCCAGTTCCACCAACCAGGATTTCCCATGCTTACTTCTTGGTAAATGCAAACTTTTTACCATCTTTGGTTCTATATAACTATGGCTAGCTCCTTAATCAATTAAAATAGAAAGGGTTTGGTTGTTGATCATATTTTCCACTTCAATCATGTGAGACTGATACTCTACTTGCTTGTTGTCCAGGGCTACATAAATCCTTGGCACATTTTTGCCCATGTCCTCTACTGTCTCAGCTCATTGTACATTGTGAACAGTTCTCCCTTTTTCGCCTCTGTGAGGACAATCTCTGAACCTATGTTCTCCTTTACAACCCCAACATTGCATAGGTGGTTGTCTTGGCCCTTGACTCCCTGTGTCAATCACTCTAGTTTCCTTATGTGTTTGTTGCCATTGTGGATTATTTCTGAAGAATGGTGGCTTAGCTCCCTTCTTCCTCTGATCCATATTGAATTTCTTATTGTCTTCCCAAGCCTTTTGGAAAGCTGGTCTTGCTTTTTGTTGGTCATATAAGCATTTAGCTCTTCGTATGGTTTCTTCTAATGTCTTGGGATCGTCATACTCTATTTTGTCACTGATGAACAATGGAAATCCACTTAAGTATCGTTGAATCTTGATTGTCTCATCCTTAATGAAAGAGACATACTTCAACAGTTCCAGAAACCTTCTCTCATATTCATCTATGGACATACTTCCAAGATTAAGTTCAAAGAACTCTTTCATTTTCTTGTCATAGTATCTCTTGGTCAAGTATTTCTTCTCAAAATACTTCTTGAATTCTCTCCAAGTAACACTTTTCTCTACAATGTGTTGTACCTGCACAAGTTCATCCCACCACATGGAGGCCTTTCCTTTGAGTTGATAGATAGTGATTCTACCTTCAGCATAAGAAGAATAATTATGCAATTGAAAATACTTCCTCATGCCTAGCAACCATGTTTCGACATCTTCATCCTTCTTGTGCTCACCATCAAATGTAGGAGGTTTGATTTTGTTCATTTCTCCTCACATCTCGTCGATCCCAAATCTCTTATACCTTATGATAGGGGATAGACTTGAGTTGTTGCCTACTCTCTTATGGGAATGTCTATGGGGATGATGGTGATGTCTACTAGCACTTTTTATTTCTCCCTTCTCCTCTGAATATTTGTGACTCTTGGATCTACTTGAGTTACTCTCCTTAACCAATTTCTTCTCTATTATGTTCAAACCTTCCAATAGCTTCATGTTGAAGTCATCCTATTGCTCTTTGGCTTTCATAAGACTTTCATTATCAGCTTTATGGCTTTGGACATCCTTCTGCAAATTCTTAATGGTCTCAGCCATATTCATATCTTCATTCCTTTCTTCTCCATTTCCGTTGGATTTTGTTCCTTCCATGCCCAAATGGACATCCATCCCTCTTCTCTTCTCTGGATGACTATAATTCTCCTGTGCCTCTTCCATTCCTATGGACTTTGCACTGGTATGTCCTGACTGAGTTGTTGTTAATTCTGCAAAACGTGCAGCCATCAAAACAAATCAGACTAACCAATCAGTTGTTCATGAGAATATGCACCAATTTGATTCAACATACACATCAACATTATCACTCCTGGTTTCCTGGTGTTATCACCATGACAATTATAGATAAGACCCAAGTCTCAAGAACGATGACGCGCAGTGTCTTCCGAGATACACTTGTGCAAGAAGGTGGTATTGTTGAAACCACTTTCGCCAAGACGTGATATCACATGTATCAACACGTCAAATCCACCACTCATGGAGCGGGCGACAGCTAGTTAGATCACCCTGCTCCATTCGTTCAGTACTTCGCAGCCATGTGACATCAGCGAAACACTGCCATGTAACGAACTCAAAAGCTAATCATTTGAAATGGATTGGTCGAGCATGGCAACCCAACGCTCTTATACGTAATATGTTTGCGCTTCATAAATGGAGTTCTATAATTACCACTCCCCAAGTATGAATATATTTGCATATCCATAATCGTAGTAATCTTCAAGCTACTCAACTTCCTGCTCTTTGTAAAGACACATTTCGGTATCCCCAACTTAAGATACATGGACAAAGCTAAGTTGAGTGAGACTGGTTATTCGAGCAACAGGCTAGGCTTTCCTGCGAATAAGGAGGAAAGGGTTCTTGCACACCTTCTAGCAACTAAGTTCCACACAGAGCCAGTTATAGACTCACGATTGGAAGTCAAGCTGAATCCCACTATAAAGGATTTAGTCATCAACAGGTCAGCCGCTAAGAAGAAAAGGAGTAAGCGACATAAGAAGGAGGAATATATGGTTAAAGCGGTCGAAAGTGTTGGAGAAAATCAATCGGTCTGGTTAGACTCCTCTTTAAAGACGAAGATCACTAAGTTGAAGCAAGTCTTCAACTAAGATAGCATGTCTCAGTGAATTTTGAACAGCCAGTAGCGGAGGTAAAGAGTACCAAAGATGATAGGCATGTTCTTCAACGACCCTTTTTACAATAGGCTAACTGTTGTCATCACCCTTTTGTAATTTTTTGATTAATATGATTATATAAATATAGAAACGGATTTTAGATTGTTTTATTACAATTTCTATTTGGTGATGTTATGACCCTTGTTTTCTTTTATAATAATTTTTTTTTTTTTGTAATCTTATATTTTATTTTCATCTGTCTAAATCGGAAGAAATTAAAATTCAAAATTCTTTTTAATTAATGCTTCAATGCGGTTATGTGTTTATTTTTCTTTTATTATTATGCAATTTAAACTCAGACTCCTCRCCTTCCAAGCGACTTCGTGCACATTAACTTGACCTATCATTTATATTATCGTGCATAGCAATATTACAAGGAAAATGCTTCTCTGCGCACCTAAATCTATTGCGTGTTTCTTCTTCGTCGTACCGACTACTTATGCGCACTATTCTGGCGTTGTGTGCCAATATCCACTGTGCACAATTTTGATACTGTGCACTGATATTCTACATGCATTTTCATCCTACGCATGCACCATGTCAAGTTTAACATATTCCTTCACGCCCAAATATCTGCGCACACTACTCACTACACTATTGTGAAACAACTTATAGTCGTACTTATGCGCATACCAACAAAACTCCTCTGCATTAAGCAATACTTCTACACCCCATGTGCACCTTACTATGTGTGGGCTTATCACACAAGGCTAATTTCAGCGCGTGCATCTACACATAATAATCTTTCGTGAGGTGCCACAATTTACCACACACACTGGCACGCCACAGTTTTCCGTGCAGTGCTAAATTTACCACGCACACCAGTACGCCAACCTTTTCCAAGGACACTCTATGACTCTAATTCTGGTCACTTCAAAGTTACTTTTCTGTGAATATTCACTTCAATTGCACCCTTCTGGTCCATCGAAGCTCAGTGTTGAACTGTGGCTCTGATACCAAAATGTAACGACCCCCTCGACCATCCTAAGGTCGGGGTGCGCCACTCCAGAGCAACCACTCATGCTCTGACGCCAATCGGTAACATTCCCAACCATCAGGTCGGGACATGCTACTCTAGGGAACATCTTTCATTCCCATACTGCGGAACATATAGTAGCATACCCAGTAGTCAAGTAAGCAATGACACCTAAATTTACTCTTTAGACTGCATGCAACTAAAACATATACATACAGCACGCTCGTGGAAGCTTTACATCTAACATAAACAAACAATTACTATCTGTAACATGACTTTTATATTACAAATAACAGTAATTACCGATATGCATCATTTATAGAAAATTACCCATAAGCGCACAAGCATTCATAGTCACATATATGATAAAATCGTAACATGGGCATGTAAATAACAAAACGGCATATCCGTATATCATAAAATTGGTACTTATCCTAGAAAGGTTGTCACCAATTGCTTACAGACCATCCATGAACCTCCCAGCCATAGATTACACTGTTCATCACTCTCAACAGTGAATCACCCCCGAGTTGGGACTGAACTCCACCCAGGGTAAAGGGATTCCTATCTAGGCTAAGGCTCATGGACAACAGGAAAGACTCTGTCTCAAGTGCTCACTCAACTAACAGCCTACAGCCTCTCATTCCCCACATGCCTATCCCACCCAAGGAAGTGTGCCCCTTCTCTGCTCAACAGTCCCTCGGTTGCCCCACTTCCCTTCCAGGGCTTCAACAACAAGCCGGACTGGAAGTCCCAGAGCGTTGTAGCTACAGTTTAGCACCAACGAAAATCAATCCCCAACAATTTCCTCGTCTAGAGAACTGCTCACGGGCCTGACAACCCACTTCTTCAATCCCACTCCAAGCAAACCAGGTACACCAACCAAAAGGGATGGGGAAACCGGTTTCAAAAAGGTGGAATGGTTGTCTCAAGGATAACGGAATGTATGAGTGAAATGGTCATGGAGTCATTGACTAGATAACTGAGTGTGTTTTTGGAATCACTGTGAACTCTCTGTCAAAAATAATGGTCAGTTCGATGGTTCCCCCCCCTCTCTCTTTGTTTTTCGTTCGTAAGGTCTCTCCCCCTGAATAATCTCCCACGAGCTAAGTTTGCCCACGATATGAATGCATGTCCCCAACTTGACACTTGTCACATCGAAAGTTACTTTTGTCCACTTGTCCCCAACTTTAGAACTTAGGATAAAATTATCCATACTTTGTGTTCTAGAATATTAATATAATATTCCCTTGACTTTTGGCCCTCCCTTTCCCTAACTGGTGAAGTTCAGTCCCCCATCTCTTTTATCATGGTCGGTCTGCGCGTAGTGATGTATTTTATATTAATCATGAGTCATGTACAAAGTAGTCATATTCGCCCTTGACATCTAGGCGTACCGGCCTAATACCAAAACATAAGCATTTCGGCTTATAATACTGGCTCGCCAGCCTATAATGCATATTTTATACACAAAGGTTCGTTGACCTTAATATTGCACGCACTTAGTTACTGCGCGATGTATCCTCTATCTTTAGGGTTGCACACACCTTGGTTACTGCGTGCAGTATTCAAAAATGTGTACATTACATCCCTTTATTGTGCAGTATATGCGCGCACCATGCCATGAAAGGTGTATTACAAAAATGATGTCTAAACAACTCACTAGCTTAAATAAACTTGGATTATATTTACATTTGGATTCGACCGAGGGATATTACATCTGCAAAGAGATCTTGATTCCCTTCCTCATTCACAAAGTTGGGGAAGTATAAAGCCAATCTTATGATCTCATCTATGTTCACTCATTTGTCTGCTTTGAATAAGGATTGAAAATGGATTTTCTCCATATTCGTTAGGCCCTCAAAAGAAGTAATTGATCTTCCCTCCTGGTCCTTTAAGCTCCAAATTGTGTTGGCATCTTTCCGCCCCTTGGCATAGGCATGGAAGAATTTGGTGGTCTCGTCCCCATTCTCTAGCCAGATTGTGTGACTTTTAAGCCTCTGGGTTTCTTCTTGATCTTCCATCAATAATCTACGTATTACCTCAAGACTCTTCAAGTTTTCTCAGGAGGATCTTGATAAGAACCCATATTTTGTATCTTGATAAATCACATCCAAGTGGTCCTCAATACTTTTGAGTTCTCACTCGTCTTTTTTTTGTTTTGTTTTTTCCCAAGGAATGACCAGTTTTTTTATTCTTTTTAGATTTCTCGCAAATTGGATGGCAGTCGAAGTTCCATCTGAATCATGTAAATGAATCCAGTTTGACTTAACCAGCTTTTGAAAACCCTCATCCTTTAGCCAAGTAGAATTGAATTTGAATGGGGAAGCCAGATTTTGGGGAACACCTTCAAAAACTAACCAGACTGGGGAATGATTTGATTCTCTGTCACTCCTAATCCATTGAAAAAATTGGAAAGGAAGCATCGACATAGATTCTGAGATCAAAAAATGGTCTAATTGTTTGGCAACACAGGCTTCCCCAACCCTCATATTCCTCCAAGTGGGAAGAATCTTAATTGGTGCTATATCAATAAAGAAATTGGAAGATAGAAGATGCTTGAAGTACTGTGCTTCCATGTTAGGGTGTGCCGAGGGACCCCAGCTTTCAGCTTCTCCCAATGAGAAATTGAAGCCTCCTCCAATTATTAGATTTTTTGCCTTCAATATATATTTGCTAAACAGAGAATACCAGAAAGGAATCATGTCCGAATGTGACCCATAAGAATTGATTATTCTGACCTCCATGCCAAGTCCTTCCACCTGGACATCTACCCCCAATCAAGATTCAAAATCCCAGGAGTTTAAAAGATTTATACTTCTAGAAAACCATCCAATGGCTAGGCCTCCCGACCTTCCTCAAGCATCCAATCCTAGGAAAATTCATCGCGGGAAGATATTAGATATAGTCTTGGTGGTCGAGACTTCATCTGCTAAAGTTTCTTGAAAAATAACAACATCAAGCTGGTGTAGGGATACCAACCTATTCAAAGCATATTTTTTGTGGGGGCTCACTAAACCCTTGCAATTAAAAGAAAAGAGTTTCATGGGGGAACCCCTGCAGGGGATTCTTCAGCTCTAAGATCCCCGAGAATAGACCATTGTCGGCCTGAAGCAATATCCACCAGTGCGCGAGATTGAGCTATGGAGATATGTGAAGTTCTACCTCAACCCTTTTTTATCTTCAGAGATTATGGATTAGGGCCCATGCCTCTGGAGTCTATTCTAGGAATGGAGATCGATATGTTGTGAAGTTGGAAATGAATTATTGAATCCTCAGAACCCTCAGAAGAGGGTTCTTCAGAAGACCAGGAAGCAGGGGATTCAGGAGGAGAGCTTGAGTGGAGATAGCATTCATCCAACGACGTATATGGAAGATGAGAAGAGGTGAAATGTAGTTTTAGAGTCACATTATTTGGAAAGGGGAGGTTCCAAAAAGAGGGATTACAGTCCCTTATAAGAAAATAGAAATATTTTTGCATACCATCTACTAGATGGGGGATAGAAAGTTGCATACCCAAAAATTTGTTGATTAGTTGATATGGGGTTGTCATTGGGTTGCAGTCTGTACTCACCTCATCTCCTAAGGTCAGAACAATAGCCAAAGAATCCCCCATCATCACAGTCTATCCATATGTCGTAGAAGTTGGGAGAGATGTCAGGTTGTAGGATTGGGTACCCACCGAAGTTGATACTGAAGATGAAGAGATTCCCCCAAAAGCCTCCTAACGCTCTTGGATGGGCCTGCTCACATCATAAGAAAGAGATCCAATGCGCCCTCGAGAGGATTTTTTGCATTCCATATCAATATGCCCATATTCGTGGCATCTCCTACACCGAAAGGGAACACCCTCATAGTCTAGGATTTGGACCCTTGTTCATCCCAAATCAGTTAGGTTAAGAAATTCTTGTAGCCCTTCCCCGATATTTAGAGAGACCATAATTATTTCCACCGACATCTCTCTCGTATCTATGAATCTCATATCAACAGCCAGGAACTCCCCCAGAAAATTCTTGATTGCTTGAAATCATTTTTTTGACCAAAGATGAGGAGGGAGTCCTGGAAATCGTACCCATATTGGAATGGAATCCAAGCGCTCACTTGTTGCATCAAAAGTGGGATTCCATAATTTGATTAGAACTAGAGAAGAGTCAATTGACTATATTTTTTGAAGCACCGCCAATGCTTGAATGGGCTTCAAGAAGATGATCATAAACCAACCTCTGGAGAGGCAAAAGATTATGGGAGAGGAGTTGGTGGGCGCACCCCAATTTGCAACAGCTTAGGCTCTCAAATTTTTTTGTTGAAATGTCAGTCGTAATATTTTCTGACTATTGTTATATCTGCCATCGCTGCCACCCCAGACATATTTAGGTCTTTGCCTAGAATGAAGTTAGGGTCTGCTTTGGAATCCCCTAAGAATTTGTTTTGCTTCCTACGTCTTAGCCCTGGAACTCCTTGCAAATCGTGATCTGAATCTAAGGAAGCAATTCAACATGGTTCTCCACCTATACCTATATCCCATCCATTAAGGTCGGACGGATGTAAGTTAGAGGCAACAAACCCTCCCTCTGGTTCCATGGAATTCTAACTCAGAAAGAAACCATGTTCTGCGTAAGGGAAGTATCACTCTATAGTGGGTTCCTAACCCAAATCTTGAGGGTGCACAAGCCCTAAATTTTGATCTTCAAAGGTCACTTCTGGAAAAATCTCAGGGTTAATCATCAGCTCCCCCAGCTCTAGGCAAGGTGTCAAAATCACTGTGGGATCTGGGAACAACCAGGAGACCGCAGTCGAGGACGGCATAGAAAGGAAGCCACAATTGACAGGAGAAAAAGAACCTTCATAGGCCTAAGAAGGGGGTCCGCGGCTTGGAGATGATAAAGAGTCATGACCAAAATTTGTGAAACCCTCCCGTGTTGAAACCTCATCGCCCCAAGACTCCCTCCCAAGCCACAAATATGACCTCAAAGTTGAACCAGGGAATAAATTTGTTACCCTGAAAAAATGTGAGAAGATATCACTCTGAGTTTCTGAGGGAACCGTCGTCAACATATGTAACAGTGAGGGAGTTAGTGGGTTTCTAGCTATCCCCATCCAGGGAAGCATCTCACCTAGATCTAGTGAGTAATCTACCTCTTCAGCATAGGTAGCCATAGGATCTACCCTAACCGCTAACGGCTTATCTTCTAATCTGAGTCATAAACTTATCCCCAACTGAAAGAACTCTCTTCAAGAAAAAGAAATGTATTTTGAGAGTCAAAAGGGTGAGAAAATGGTGGCTAAAACCCTATCTTGAGGCCCCGAACCTGCGGTCTTGTCACTGAAAACATGTGAACAGATCCCCCATGTGGTCGCAGGGTACCGAGTCACAGTCCCTCTCTACGTCATCAGAGTCTTCGTTAATTGGCATAAACACATTCACCACAAAAACTCCAGTTGTTAGGACATGCTTAGGATATTTTAAATCTTTGATTACAATTTGGTGAGGTGAGAAATCTACAATCTTACCTTCACCCAAATGACTGATTTAATACACTAATAGAAGGTTGCAGGAAAGAATTGGAAACCATAATACATTATTAAAATGACCATTATCTACTTGAATTGTTCCAGACCCTACGACGCTAAGACTATCATCACCAACAAATATGTATTTGGTGTTACATTCATTTAGAACAAAAAAAATGGTTTTATGCTTATCCATATGATAAGATGCTTCAAAATAAATAAGCCATTCATCGGAAGAAGAAGTAGAAGTTGCATTGAAGGAGAAACCAGAAGCAGAAAGTGCATGTCCATGAGAAGAAAAGTTAGAAGAAGAAGACTTTATATTGATGTTGTGCTTCTTCATCGTTGCTTCTAAGACTTTCATATTTTTAAAACATTTAGACTCCACATGACCATCTTTTGAGCCATTAATGCTTGCTTGGATGTACCTGCAATAATAATCACTCCAAGTTGCACAATTTTATCTTTCTCTCAAATCAAAGGATCACAAAAAGACTCAAGAGTTGGTTCTTTCTAAGCACTCCCTAGAGATTCTCTAGTGGCATAAAAGGTAGATACAAATACAGAATATGCACTACCAATCTTAGCAAGAATAACATATATGCATATGTCATCCTTCATATCTATTTTACAGTCTTGACATAAAAGCCTAAGTGTTTTGAACTTAGAAAAATAATCTTCAATGCAAGGAAAATCGTTGGGACTTAAATTCATTAACTAGTTTTCAACCTAGTGGGATCAAATAATATTATGTTTACCCAACACAGCTTGAAGTTTTTCCCAAGCTTCAACGGGGTCATCAATTCCTTGAAGGTGAAACCTTAAATCATGAGTGATGGACATTCTGGTAAGTCCACATGATTCATCATTATTATTATCCCATTTGGATTTCTTTTCGACATTAGTGGGCTCTTGTTCTTTTCCCAAGGTAATCCAGTACATTCATTTTCTTCTTAGTACATCCTCCATATGGGATTTCCATGAGAAGTAGTTGGTACTAGTAAGAAAATATCATTGGGAGAAACTATATTAAAATAGGTGGAGAATATGGATTTAAAAGCTAAAATTGATGGTCTAGATGGAAAGCTTTCAAAAAAATAGGTTATTTAAAAAAAAAATGATATTGAAAAGGAACTTCAGATGTGAAAGTTATGTCCTTTTTTTTTAAAGGAATAAACGATAACCAAGGAGCCACATGGCAAGTAGAGGTTGTTCCACGTGGTGATGTCCCTCCTTCTCTAACTTTGCATATAAGATCATTTTTAAAAATAACTTACTTATGAAGTGACCCCCTTTTATAGAATAAGTGAGAATCACTTTTACAATGAAGTTACTTTGTAAATTAGAGTTTCATGCAAAAAACAACTTAAAAGGAAATATTGAAGTTATTTAATAGTGACTCACTTTTATAATTTAAGTAAAATGAACTTTACAATGAATGCATGAACTTTTTCAAAACGTAACAAAAAAAAGACTTGAATTTGACAAGACCTTTTACTAAATAAAACAACTTTCAACCAAGTGAGCTAGTGAAAAACACATTATAATTGTAAATGAGGAGGATGGGGGTGTTGTTGTAGTTGTTGGAGCTCCATCTCAAGGTGCATGCTTAAAAAACTTATTTTCATGTATTCACACACAAAAAAAAAATTGCTTCCCGACAACAACAAATGGGTTAGATATCGATTAGCTCACCCGGAAAATGCAAGTTTTCTCTTTGTTTTTTATTTGTCAAGATCGCACATAACGCACGGAAAAGAGCATACGTAGCCAAGAAAACACTTTCCTCTATGTTTACGATTTTCCAAGATTACACAGAGTGCAAGGAAAATAACATATGTAGACTGGAAAGAGTAGCAACATAGAAACAAAAATAAAAACTGAAATATTATCTTTATAAAACAAAATTAAAAAGGGCGTATTTAGGATTTGTACCTCCAAATCTGACTGAAATGGTAATATCTTGGGGAAATGAAAACCTTTTGGAGTAAAATGAAGAGAATTTATAACTAAAATAAGAACTCTAGATGCAATGGAATAGTCCTTTAAACCCATAAATGTACAAAAATAGCATAAATTAGAAATGCAAAAACACAACTTCAAGATTACGATCTACAACAAGAGTAGGTCTTCAAACGGGCTTTGATACAATGTTTGAAAACACAGAGTAATCCAATAGAGGACGAACACCTTCAATAACCACTCACACAACCATATAAAATATCAACACACTGATGTTTTTACATGGTAAAACCCCATCGTGGGGAAACATCCATGGCCCCAACCAACCTGGCCACTTGAGGCAATTCATTAATACAAAAGAAAAATATTACAAGAGATTTTTTCATAATCGATCATCGACAAATGACCCTTCGTGCCCTTTAAATGGAGATCATGGACCAATCGAGTGCTAAGCCACATATCAATGTAGTTTTTAAGATCGATGACAATATGAGTCGTCAGATCACTCTATGTCTAGAACATATCATGATCGTCAGATTACAAATGCATACTAAAGAAACAAACTAAGAAATTCACTTTAACCTAACAACACATTAGACCAAGTTGAACTTAACTAACTCCTCATTGTCTAAATATCCTAACAACTACCCTATGAAGCATCCGATTTTGAATGTAATTGGCACAATTCATTACTTCATCCTTGAAAGAAGGTGCCATGTTCTTGGACTGAATCATGCAATTTTCCATCTCTTTTAATGTTCGGTTCTTTCATGTAACAACTCCATTTTGCTTATGGGTTTAGGGAACAGGGTGTTGATGTTGATTGTCATGTTCTATACAAAAATCCTTGAATGTCTGATTTGACATACTTCCCCCCCATTGTTGATAGGGTGTTGTTGTTGTTGTTGTCGTCATTGGAGCTTTGACTCAAGGTGCATGCTCAATAAAAAATATTTTCTCGTGTAAACACATAAAAAAAAATTGCTTCTCAACAACAACAAAGGTGTTAGATCTATGTTAGCCTACCCAGAAAATGCAAGTTTTTTCTCTATTTTTTATTTTTTGAGATCTCACGGAGCGAATGGAAAAGAACATACATATGCAAGAAAACACTTTCGGCTATGTTTCTGAATTTTCAAGATCGCACATAGTGCATGGAAAAGAGCATATGCAGGATTGAAAGAGCACCAACCTGAAACAAAAATAGAAAACTGAAATAGTATCTATGTAAAAAAAAAAGGACGTAATTAGGCTTTGTACCTACGGATATGACTAAAATGGCCATATATTGGGCAAACATAAACCTTCTCGAGTGAAATGAAGATCATTTCTAACTGAAAGAAGCGCTCCATATGAAATGAAACAATACTTTCAACCCATAAATGTATGAAAATAACATAAACAATCTCTTTTAGTGTTCAATTCTTTCATTCAACAACACCATTTTGTTGATGGGTGTAGGGAACAAAATGTTGATGTTTATTTCCATTTTCTCTATAAAAATCCTTGAATTCATGATTTACATTTCCTCCCCCCCCCCCCCCCATTATCTGTGCATAGTTTCTTGATAGAAAGAGAGGACTTCTTCTCAAAAAAATCCTTGAAGGTCTTAAAAGTAGTAAAGACATCACTCTTATACTTAAGAAAGTACACCAAGAGCGATGTCATAAGTCATCAATAAAATCGAGTTTAGCCCTTGAAAATGAACAAGTCAAAAATGACATGAGATCGCTATGTACCAACTCAATAGGTGTGGTAGCATGCAAGGCCTTACCTTTAGGGAAATGATCTTGATGTTGTTTGCCTAGAACATGACCTGGAAAAACTCCATCATTGCAAGAAAATTTAGAAAGACCATGCACCAGTTTTTTTGTGCTCAACAGTTGAAAATACCTATAGTTTAGATCGCCAAATATTTCATGCCAAAGTCTGCTCAAATAATCAACATGTTCAATGAAAGAGGAATTGGAGGAAGGCTCAAAACAAGAAAACTTGTACAATTCAGAATTATGATAAACTTTTCTAGAAGTAACAACAATGTCTGGATTATGTAGTTCTCAGATGACTACATCATTGGGAAAAAATTCTATTATTTTCTCATCACCAAAATGACATATCTAAAAACCAAAGAGTAGATTGGTAGAGATGTCAAGAACAAGGAGAACATCATTGATGAACCCGTCATCTAATTACACGGTGCTTGATCGTAAAATATCAAGTTGTGTAGAGTCTCTAATTGTGATCTATGGAATGTTGCAATTAGAGGTGGAAGGAAGAAACTCATGAGAATTATTCATGTCAGTGTGATGCACTAGAATCAATTATCCAACTGTCTAAAGAGGCATATAAATCTTCAACATATAAAGTGTGCCATTTACCAGATGAAGAAGTTTGGGCACTGGATTTTTTTGTTGTTGCATGGCTTCATTCAAGGCTTCTAGTTTCAGCTAGCATTTGGATTCGACATGACCAAGTGTGCCACAAAAACTGTATATTTCACTTGACTTCGTCTTCTTTTTCTTGGAGGAAGAATCACCAAACTTGGAAGATGGAGGAAAATATGTTGTTTTCTATTGAGGCTTGGAGGCAAACTCACCAAATTGAGCATAATATTTATTTTTTTTATATGAAGTTGTGTGGTTACCTATGGAGGTATGAGCCACAAGATCCTGATTCTTAGATCCAAAAAGAGAATCTAATTGCATAAGCTTAGATTGTTCTTTGGTAAGACACTCACAGAAAATCTCAAAAGAGGGAATTTTAAAATAATCTCCAAGTGCATCCATAGTAGAGTAAAATATAGAAGAAAAAACATGAAAATGACCTTTTAGCTTGGATAGAATCAAGAAAATGCACTCTTCATCTGATTTTGTGTTTCCAAACCATTTCAATTGCGCCACCGGTAACCTGAATTTGGAAACATAATATTCAATGGATGCATGGTCCTCAGGTACAAGCGATGACAATTATTATTTCAAATGTAAGGCTAGAAATTCATTGACTTTACCAAATAAAGAAGCCAACTTGTCCCTCCTTTCTTTTGGAGTTTTACATTCACCAATATGAAACAACAAATTTCCTGAAACATGCATGCCAATTAGACCCATAGCTTCATCGAGTTTTTTTCTATAGGCAAATCTCTCAATTTTCTTGGTAAACTCTGGTTTAGTCTTACCTAACATTTTTCAAATCCCTTTAGATTGCAACGATTGTTGCATATTGAGTTTCCATGTGTGATAATTATGGGGTGTTTAGAGCTCAATATTCCTTGATTCCACCATTTTATCAATAGAGAATACAAATAAAAATTGTATGTGTATCTATAATCTCTAAATTATATAAAAAATGGAACCCCCCTTTTCCAAATTTATTTCCTCTGTAATAAAATTTTAACGGGTTTATAAATAAAATAGTACTCAAACATATGCCACCACTATATAGTCTCATTTCCATAATAAACCAAATATTATTAAATATTACACAAAAATATGCCATGGCTTTATAGTCTTTCGTTCACAATAAATCAAATATTATTAAATATTGCATACCCTAATTTAGAGCGCAATGCAAATGTTCGGACATATGGAATTATATCGATGCTCCCACATAAACAAATCCCTTGAAATAGAAGCAACGACCATCTTGTAATTGAGCAACAGTTGGTAATTGAGCAGAAATGGAAACGATCTTCTGATGGACATGAGTGCAACCGATAATTGAGCAGCAACGATGGTTCTCCTTCAATTTGATTTGAACTAGATCTTGAATATCACTCAACTTGCAAATATCTCTGAAAATTTGAGAATGGGTTTGTAGAGTTATGTTTTGATACTATGAAGATTGAAAAGAACATCCTAGGAACTAGAGATACTACAAAACCAAAAATATTCTACCAAAGAGAATGCAATGATATATTAGATTTTAGGTGTGTAATACAAGAAAGTGTTGGTTATATTAAGCAATGGCACAAGTGTTAAGGAAATTAGGGATGGCCTATGTAATATTAACTAACTAACCATAGTTAAAAGTTACTAAAAAAAACTAACATGTGATATATGTACAGAAAACCCAAAATAAAGGTTGCACACTACCCTTTATCCCTAATGCCCCCTGCAGTAGTTGTTCTTGAGGTTTGATAGCCAGACTGCCAAACAATATGTATATAGTTGATGTTGGTCATTGCAGGCAGCTCTCCTCCTCCAATGATCTGGTGGTGAAATATGTTCCTTGTAAGAAATTAGGAAGGAATAGAAGTAGATCAGTGGTGACATGCCTTCCTTGTAAGAAATTAGGAAGTAATAGAGGTCATATCACTAGGGAAGGACATTAAATCAAATAAATTTCCATTATTGTATTCCTCCCCTCCAGATCCTCGAAAGAGTTGACCAGCATATAACCCCATTTACTTGACTTGTTTGATGCATAGTCGATGGCATTGAAAATAATATATAATGGATCTTGAGCATGATAGAAGGACATCATGCCTCTAGACTCTAGCCCTCAAAGTTGAATATTTATCGGGAGACAAGTGATCCATTTCTTTGGATTGTTCGCTTCATTTATTGCATGTACAAAGGCCCACAACAAGAAATTATAATTGAAGTCAATTATTGCACATCAAGAAACCGAAACGAAAATTGTTGAAAGGTAGGAAAAAAAACAGCATGGCTATGGACAGTTGCACTTACTTTTGACATGAATTTGTTCCCGAGAAATAAGGAAGCTAGTATAGCACTGGGAAATAGAAGCAACAACATAGAAGACCCAGAAGATAACTCTGGGCACTTTCATATTTGTGGCAACCTGATTTGTGCAAGACATAAAGGAATATGAGACAATGCATGTGATAGGTGGAAATGGAAGGGATGAATCATTATGAGCAGTAGAGCGATGACTGCTACGAATAAGGAGCTCCAATGTGGGGCTCAATTTTTGTAGTGCAAGGACATAGTCCCCTGGTTGGAGGCATAGTCGTGGGCCAATGGAAATCCATTGGGAATAGACAGAAATAGAATTTTTTGGCTTTCATGATCGTGATTGTCTCTAGAAACACGATAAATAAGAGAATTTGCATTTCTTGCAGAAACTTCAACCATAAATTTATGGATGTGATGAAAAATATTGGCATAACCACCAAATTCATGGGATCATTAACATGAATTTTCATAGAAAATGGCATAATCACTGTGTGTAAAGCACATTCCAAGTTCTCGTTTTGAACATTAATCGTATTCATATTCATATTCATGTTCATATCAAGGCTTGTCCCTTCTCTTTATTCACCCTCTAATCGATTGCAAACCATGCACCTGGAGCTTCATTTCAGGGGTTTCATTACATGTCACACCCCATAGGAAATATTTCCACAATTATGTTAACATGATTTTGGACAGGTTTATTTGGGTGATGATGAACTAGGTCAAATTGTTGGAGTGGATAAGGTGCATGTTATCCCCATTTTGTGGATAATTAAGGAGATTATGTATCTAGGCCCTCGGATTCCATATATGGAGTGTCAAGAGACTATATGACCAGCAATATCCTTTTGCACAGATGGATACCCTCCTCACCACCACAAATGGTCACAAATTTCTAAATGGCATCCACTAGATCAGTTGGCTTCTGGAAGGAAGTAGTCCTTGCTCCATGATGGTGAGCATCATTTCAATATTTAAGCCATTTGTGTATGTTGTATCTTATATTTCTCTAAATTTCATGATATATGCTTGGACATTATCCCTATTTCCCTGCTTCACCTTGGTGGTTAACATTGTTCCCTGGTAAGTGGTCTTCCCTGGGGATGGGTTTGCTACTAGGAACTCCCTCGAAGATCCATTGTATTGTTCTCAACCATACTTACCACTTTCCATCATTATCTCCCCATATTTCCTTATCTTTTGGAATTTTAGGGTGTATTGACCCAAGAAGGGGTTATCCCTCATTCTATGGGAAGAAGGGGTTGAAGTCCCAAAGGGATTGATGTTGGGTAAAAGATAAAAGCCTATGTATGAACCATTTATATGCTTCTCCCAGTGATCACCCAAGAAAACAATGAAACACTTATCTTTGAGTAAAGGGGGACCCACAATGAATATGATTAAAAATGATTAAAGGGTTATTTGAAGGATAGGAGGTCTCATCATGAGCCGACCTATCATGTCCATGAATATCTAGTGGTATGACATTACCATCATCTAGTCACCAAGCCAGGGTAATGGCCTTCAGTTGCATGGTTGAGAGAAAGGGGGTCTCATCACGATCTAGCCTTCTCATTTCCACTAGGTGTTTGTGGGTGACATTACCATTATCTAGACACCATGCCAGGGAAGTGGCCTTCAACCTTTCCTTAAAATTATGAAAGAATAAAAGAATGGTAAATAATGGGCTTGGAAAAAGTGCATTGTGGACGAAGTTACCACGCACCCTCTACAAAGGAACCCGTGAATGAGACACTACAACCTCTTGTATGTCATAAGCCCTATACCCATTGAGTCTTGACCCTAACCACTTCATCCACTTTACATGGCTTAGAGAGGAATCTCTTGGAAACTCTCCTTGATCTAGGGTAAGATCTACCCAATAGGACACATCGTCAACCCTCCCATATTCAAGCTTGAGAAGTGATATAATGTCTTTGAGAAATTAATTATTTGATATAGTGATCTTTCATGAACATGCTCAGGTGGCTCATTTATTGATTGGATTCACTTATCATGATGTTATGACTTGAGATCCTTGGAGGGAATGCTTATTTGTCTTTGCAGGACCTAGTTGGTGGACAATTTTGGAAGAACAAACCTAGCTTGGGATTCCATAGGGTTGCAACCCCATAGGTTGGATTCCAAGGGTCCACATGCCGGATCACGGGGATGAAGTATTGGAGACCTAGAAGATGATGTGGAAGACTTATCTCGGCTCTCACTTGCCAAACAATTTTCCCAGGAGGGGAAAAACGTCTTCTTTTTTAGCTTGACATCATGTTTGGGGGGTTAAGGCATGGTGGTGAGGTGATATGCATTGGCACTTGTATGTTTTGAGGTGTTTGAGGCTTTTACCACAAAGGAATACATTTGGATGCTTGACACATGGCTTTGGGAAGCCTTACTACCCTCCTACATCACCAATGACCTTCTCCTAGTGCCAAAACATCCCCTAAAGGGGTGACGTCCATGTAAATTAGGGTTGTATATGTGCAAAAGTGAAATTTTAAATGAATTGTTTAATATTACTTTGTTGAGGGGGAAAGATTAGGGTTGTTGACCCCTAGTCTTGTGGTTTACCCCTAAATATGTGAATAAGTCACCTTGGTGACATTTTGTTTAAATAAGAGATCATAAGATCTCATTATAACATAACTCTCCCTCTTGTGAGAGGACTTGATCTGAAATTTCCGCTCTCTTTGGATATTTTTCTCTTTCATGCTCTTGTTTATGGCTATATATTGACGAATGGTTGGTGGAATTCTAGCACTAGCTTTAAAAGGCTTTTCTTTTGCTCTTATGGTGGATTGTCTTAGCATTTTCTTGGAATTGGTATGGTCTTTCACTTTCATTCTATCATTTGCTTCAATTATATATTATGGTTCTAGGAACTAAGTGGGAAGTATAAGTATTTACATCCCCACTCTAGTCTCCATCATGTTTCAATATTATTAATGTTGCAAGGATTGTTTGAGGATTTAAGAGGATTTACACCCCTCATCTTCAAACCCTAACTAGAGATACTTTCCTTGGGGACTAAGAGGGTTTACACCCCCAAGGAGATAGCATCTCTAGTCCTTTCTACTTGACTCCATTAACCCTTCTTTGAAGGCACTAGTCTTTTTATTCGTTGCATTGAAGATATAAATTCGTTGCCTAGCGAAACGTGATTTTTTCTAGTTTCAAGCCTATCTTTTGGAGAAGTGTTCCTTGAGCCTTGATCTCTCTTGCCCCATTGAGGTGTCCTCTTTCGCCCAACACTTTAATTGATGTACTAACTTGTTTCCTACAGCCATAAATGGTCCAAAAATGAAAGGAATCAATAACAAATTCACATTAACTTGTTTCTCATGAATGATTAAAGAGTTCATCCATCATAAACCATGCTGCAAATAAGAGAAGAGAACAGCCATAAGAAAAAGAAATAGACACAAAGAACTTGTTAACGGAGTTCACTAATGTGTGGCTATGTCTCTGGGCCCACTTCCAAGTGGAGGACCGCTTTATAGATCTCTAATGCTCAAGTTATCTTTACAATGGCTCTTTGTTGTTACAAACATGCTTTTGATCTATTGTACAAGACCTCCTTGTGCAGATGCACACATGCCTCAACAATCTCCTCTCAAAACATGACTCAATTCCCCTCAAAACATGAGAAATGCGCCACTAACTCAAAACTCCTCTTTACATTTTTTGCATCAAAAAGTACCCTCACAAGCTCAAAGGGCCTCGTTTATATAGTTTTTAGGCTCAGTTATGGAAGCCCAACTTCCCACAAAGATATGGCCTCTTTTTGGGGTCAAATACCCCTCCAAATGGCCAAGAAATATCCAAAAAATCCCAATCTAGGCCTGAACTATAACAAATTATCCACTTTGTTATAAAAAATTGAAACAGGCCCCAAAAGGCTGGCGTGCGCGCCATTTTCCAGGTCATATGGTTTCATGTGGCCAAGCGCCAGCCCACAAAGGTGTTTCACTTTGACCCCTTCCCCGCTAACTCTAGACACATGGCACAAGTAATAGGACCGGGGGCCTGATCGGGCAGATAGGCCCCCCACTGATTGACCCTAGCCTGCAGTCACAACCCTAGTTTCATGGAGCTCGTTGCACGCTAGTTCGTTGCCCTTGCACCTGTCCCTTATCCTGGAGTGTAATGTCGAGTTTTCTATGGTTTTTTTATGGATATCATATAATCGGGGTTGGGGCTAGACCCTAGCCCTTACCTCCTTCGCCCAGAACCTTATGTAAGTTCAATTATTTAAATTGTGCCATGGTTAAGAAGCACCACCACAGGCGGGTTGGTAGCTCAGCTTGCCCAAAACATTTCCCCATGTCAGAGGTCTCGAGGTCGATTCTGGTGGAGTCCCAACCTTTTTACAACCACCAACAAATGACGAGGTGCCACGTTGCAACCCATGTCTGGGCCACGAGGCACCGTTTAACTCGCCCACCATATGACACTTGTCAAGCTCTTATTGGACCACGTCTACCACACCTGCCCAGTCAGCAAACCTATCCTCTACCACATCATTGTACCGTCATCTACCATGTGTCACCTCTAGACAATGACACGTTAGCGTGATGACTTCATGTTGACGTCAGCGTTGACTTTTTCCTGTTGACTGTTGACTTTTTGCAAGTTTGGGAATTCGATCAAAGTGTGATAAATTTCGCATACAGTTTCTATTTGAGGAAATAAATATATGGTCAGAATCAGCGCAACAAGACAGATGCAATGAAATTGTTTTTGTCTGATTCTGAGAACTTTCATTTTTTATCATTTTCTGGACCTGAGGATCCTCTTGGATCAATCCTCCCCACTTGGAAGCTTTTGGACCACCAAAATTCTAGTATCAATTGGTAAATAAGTGAGGATATTGTACCCTCACTTTTCTGGTCTCCATCCACTTGGCCTGACTTGGATTTGTACCCTTGAATCCCACTCGAAGATACTCCACATCGCCCATGCGAGAAGTACGAACTCTTTTGTCCAAAATGGTGTCTTTCTGCAACTCATTCATATACCCATGAGCAAAATATTCTATGGAAGGAATTTGAACATTCTCTCCTTGATCGTTGATCATAAGAGGCTCATACAATCCCAAGTTTTCCACATTAACAACTGAATAAATTTGCATATATGGAGGCAATTCTAACCGAAAAGCATTAGAACCAATCTTGTCTAAAATTTTGAAAGGACCATAATGAATTGGTTTTAGCTTTTTACCTTCTCCTTGCAATCTTTCCTTGTTGATGTATAACCAAACTTGATCTCCCACTGTGAACTGATGATAACCTCTATTGTTCCTAAGATTAAACTTAAGGCTCAAAGAATAATGTCAGGCATCGGTGAATTAAGGAATGCTTTTAGAATGCTTTTTCTTATGTTAGTTGTGTAAAAATTAAGTCCTCAAATGAAATTAACAGCTGAACAGAACAGAGGTTGTATTTGGTCATCTGAGTCAATTTATCAAAAAGGATGATGAAGGAGAAAATTACAAAACTATTAAACAAATTAAGGCATCAATGATAGAAGAATCTTGCCTTGTTTATAGTAGAAGAAAGAGTGGAACATGCCCCTGAAAGGATATATAATGTAGCGATCCAAGTAGCTTGCAGGTCTTGTATTTTCTAATAGCAAATATAGAGGAAAAGTTGTTTACTATCAGATAACTAAATGAAATGTAATCGCAGTAGATGTTGTACTAAGTTGCAATCATCCATTTATCAAGGAGTAACATAAAGAAAACTAGAGATATGGAATACAAAGAGAGCACATAACTCAAGAAGCACAAAATTTGGAATCCTTGTCCGCACTTGTATTAATACTCACAAAGGATGAGATTTCTCAGTTACAATATGGCAAGAAGCAGCGTATGATTAACCGTAGAAATTTATATTTATACAAAAGGTTCTCACCCTTAAATAGTTGGAATTCCCCTTATTTCTAAAATAGTAAAAAATTACAAAATTTAAAATGAAAAACATTTCACTTGCATCTTTATGTATTTTCGTCTCACTGGCAAATATGTTTTATCTTCCTGTTCTCCATCTCAAAAGATATCTAATCTTCTAATCATGATCTGTCCAGATGATGTGCATTGGCTACCTCATTGTTTCCCGGAGGTGCTGACTTTTCCTTTCTCTATACATTTAATGCATCTGCCTACAAATGGTGCCACCAGCATGGAGGGTTTTGTTAAATCATTTTCCTCAAAAATATATAATTTCTTTTCTAATTGAGGTAATCTATCTTCCATTCTTTTGTCTCCTAAAATTATTGTCTGTAGCTGCACATTGGGCTTCACTAGCCACTATCTATCTGAGTAATATCAATCTATTTTAAAAGCAAGATTTCAGCTTGAGCTATTTCCAAGTTTGTCCTGATGTTAAGTTGATGATTTTCTATGTCAACTTGTCCCAGTACTTCAGAGTGATCCTTTTTTCCGAAGCCTAATGACTATGTATTTAGGGAATGAAAAGCTTCTTCACAAGCCTTCTTGACTTCCTTATCCATTTTCTTACTTCTGGCTATGTTATCTTCCCATGTCTTTAGTATTATGTCACCTCTGACTTGCTCAAAAACAAACAACCCTGAAACCTTGGATACTCCTTCTTTAACCGATGACACAACTGCTTCTTGGAAAGTGGTCCGAGTAGCAATAGCCTCTTTCTCTCTAAAACCAATGTCATCCAAGGATTGATTGACCACCTGAAAATGATTTTGGATAACTTTCACCTTATCAAAATGTATTTGTTTCACTGATCCTAGTTTATTACATATCTCCAATGCCTGAGCTTGGAAAATAGTTATATCTATAACCATATTCTCAGTCACGCTTACCTTGTCCTGTAATTGCTTCACTAATTCAATTTGCTGAATTACGTGTCCTCTACTCGCTTGTACCTCTTTGTGCATCTCCTCGAGACTGGATTTGAGTTGTTGGATTTCATGTCTGTCGTTGGCTCTAATATGCTCGAAACCCTTGTTGACCTCGCTCCGGGCATTCTTTTCTATAGTCTTCATTTGATTCTACAATTGGCTTATTTGCAGATCTTTTTGCTTTAGTCATTCTTTTAAATTTCTGACTGAAAATTGGTTGCCTGTTGCAAAATCCCCCAATGAACTTGCTACTTCTTCAGCAAAGTCTACCTCCTCTAAGGCTTCTCCATCAATTATCACCTTGTGTCTTTTGACAACTGAACCTTCCTTTTGGTGTATTTCTCTCTTCACCACAACCTTCCTTTTCTTGCTGAAAAATAAATTGGAAGGAGGAAACTCTTCAACCAAAATGGGTGTGAGGTCCTCTATGAATACTACCTCTGTATTTGGGTTCCCACTGGTGAATTGTAACGGTGTGATAAACTGGATGGGGTTGTCGATTTCGGTGGACGACTGTTTCTCGGCCGTGTTTGTAGTTAATCTATCTGGTGTAAACAATGACTCTTCTTCTCCCTCCTTTGTCAGTGTCTCTGCTTGATCTTTGGCTTGGTTACCTGATACATTTTCCAGCAGGGTATCTTCTTTCTGAGTCAACACCTCAGTCTCTTCCAAGCCTTCCCGGGTTTCTTGTCCACTAGAGTTTACTGCTTCTGAACTTTGGGTCTCTGTTTGCAGTGTAGCTGGAGACGTTGGGGTTCCTCCTTGTAATACTTTAGGGAGGTTGCTTCTTCGGTGCCTCTGGAAGTCGTAAAACTCAATCATTTTATCGGGTGACAGAGCTCGAACCCGACTCAAGACTTCTGGATAGGATCTCGCTCCTCGAAAAATCTCGTCTTGAGGAGAATCCTTGTGTTCATACCTTTTCAAATTGCAGTTGGCCATGTGATTACCCATGACCTTCTATGGGTCGTGCTTATTGAATTCAATGTTGACCATCTTTATTTCTTCCAAGGTTGCAGCCTCTACTTTAGAGTGACCGAAATCTAGTAAGGAAAATGTACCAATCTACAGGGGAAAAGAGGGCCATACCTTTTTTCTGTACTACTTTGATCTCCTTACTAATCCCACCAAGCACAGTTTGTCATGCGACCTCCGAGCACACAAGTGGGTCTGGTAAAAATTGAGGTAAAGCATGTGGAGGGATCGAACAGTCGAAAACCCTAATATAGGAAAAGTGTTCTTCAATATACCAGTCTGCTATCTTGCCCAGATTAGTCACAATTTTGTCTGAAATTCTAGGAGGTGGATAGCCATATATGGCGGTGTGCATCGGCACCACTACCCAGTTGCAGATCTCATAAAATAAGTCTTTTGTCTTTTCTTCCCCAAGCTTTGAATGGTAAATATGTATGGGTTTTGCACTATTTCGAGTCCAACTCCAGTCCATTAGCAGAAAAGGCGTCATGAAATAGACGACGTCCATAATATAAGCCGACATGAAAAATTGGGTCGGTTGCCCCTTGGCTCTTAGTGACTGATATCTTGCAATCTCTTGAACCAATTTGTCCGACAATATCTTTGCCCAGTCAAAAGAGTACCCTTCTGCTACTGTGTGTATAATATGCACCCACGGTAAAAAGAAATGAGTTGTGTCTTCCTTCCCATGGAGCCTACACAACATCATTGCTATGTACATTATGTGAGGTTCTAGTGCGACAACTAGGTATATACCATGGGAGTCGGCTCTGAACTTCTCGGGGCAAGAATACCAATCTTTAATTAAATCGGGAAGGTTTTTTCCGTATTGGTCACATTCCTTCTTGTTGAAGTCTACTAGGAAATTTGCATTGTAAACGAAATTGGATACCAGAGACAATTTGTACATAATTTGTAGATGTTCTGGCCTGAAAGACCCAACTGCAACCTTTTATGAATTCAAAATAGTCCTGTTGGGATATCTACGTGGCCCAATGCCCAACCGATCATAGCATTCTAGGGCAAGAGCTTAGGCCTTGTCACTATCTTCTATAGCTTTAACTGAGCAACAATTTCGTATTTGGTAGATAGGTCCTCCTTCTCGTTGTCACTTGAATCATTCGGGCAATTTACCAATCCATATTGTAAGATGTTGAATACTTGCGTCCAGGATTTGACGGTGTTTATGCTTCTGGGCGAGGTGTCGGAGAGAACATCTGCATTCTGGCTTGAATTTTCACCGGTCGCTTTAGTTGCTTTTCGTGGAGGCATGGTATCAGATTTCAGAGTTCTTTTATCTGTCACGGAAAATGCACAAGATTGACTATCTCGCTAAGCTAGCTCTGCTAAACTGCGAATGTAATTCAAAATAAAAAAAAATCTTATTCGCCTTAAGCGCATCGATTCGCGTATATCTTCACTGACAATGCAATTAATTCCCTTAATAAAAATATTTGGGCGATAAAGTGGGATCTTATTTCAAATCATTCCCCTGGATCAGTTATTAATGCTATTAATGATCAATGTTTTGTGATCGGGAAAAGCATAGATAAAATTTGAATTTACTCGAAATGAAAATCAACAAAAACTTAATCATGATATAAGATTGTTCAATGTGTTAATGAATCAAGTTTATTTTGTCAATTAATCATGTTTAACCTTAATCCATTTCGGGGTTTCGGACCTCAGGTTATTCTATACTAGTTTGAGCTATGTTCTCTGAATCGTGAAATCGTGATTGATTAATTAATATTAATCATGTTTAACCTTTTAAATAATCGCAATTAACTTCAAGGGTTTCACGATTTCGCATATCGAGACTTTCAGTGGTCGCTCGAGGCAGGATCCCTGAATCGCGAAATTGCGATATAATTAATTAACATTAATTGCTTTTAATCCTTTAATTAACATAATTTTAAAGCCCAAGACAATTTCATGATTTCGTATATCGGGACTTTGGAGTTCTTACATGTTGGACTGTTAGTATCGCGAAACCCCGAAACCTGACATTTCGAAGGTAGCCTTTAGTGATTTGACCTTTTAACAACTGGGTGGCTCCATAACTTTTAAGGATTTCAGATCGTTGGATTCAACGGAAGACGTCATCAACGGTGATATTCAAGTGCATCTTTGTCCTTATTTAAACAAGAATGAAACTTATCTAAGTCTAAAGTTTAGAAAAATATATATGTTCCAACATAGGCTCCATCTAGGGATCGCGTCTCCCTGTGAGTCGCGAAGAATAGTAGACCAAGTGCCTTTATTAGGTAAATGGAGACATTATTGCATTTTGTGGAAATTTTTCAAAAAAGGATCATACTAAGAAGAGGGTTTCAATCATAACCTAGAAAACCTTCAAAAGACATCAAATCATGACTTTTAGTTAGGCTATTTGAAATTTCTCTTTCCTGAAACCGTATTCAGATTTGCTTAAGATAATCAAAACAACCTTAACCTATCTATCAGACTCAGTTCGATCTTATTCGTGTCAAGGCAAAGTGATTTTAATGATTTAATTAGGGAGTCCTTAGTTGGCTTAGAATGCAAATCTTGTCGAGAGGAAGACTAACTACCAGAGTACATTATAATACATGTATAACAGCCTCACAGATATCATAGACATTGCTTCACTACTAGCGAGCCTGTTCAGTACCTCAATGAAGTTATCTAATTCCCAAATTGAATTTCCTTTCGCCACTTCATTTTGTAATCTTTCATTTAAATGCTTGAGATGAGGGCAATCATTTAATGAATTTCCTTTCATCAACTCTTTTTTGAACTATATGGGGGCAATCATCTAGATTAATTTTGTTTCACCATTTGTCTTATATATTTTTTCTTTAAGCATGGAGTGGGGGCAATCAATTTGTATGTCATATACGAGGGATGATATCTGCTTATAATTTAGCAACAGAGGTCTGTTAACTGACTTTGATTTCTCTGGGTTAATTTCCTTCCGACCTTGAAGACACCTTCGCCTACAAGGAATTTCTTCACGAGGGATTTTTACTTTTCAGGGGATTTCCTTGAGTGAAATCAATCATTTTGAATTTGTTAGATGAGCTAAAGTAGTCAGGATTAACCTAGACATACTTTCTTCTAGTTAAATTGAGAGGTGCGTATAAATATTCGCCTAACATTACTTTGAGACATGTTTATGAGTTTTCAGAGTTAAGGTGAAATCTTCTCTCTGTGGAGACCAAGGGAAAAGATGAGAACCGATGGGAACAGAAGCTTTAAGATGGGAAGATTGGAAAAGTAAGAGTATTCAACAGCTTTTTTACGAATAGGTTCAATCTTGTATAATCTTTTCAGTGATTCTCATACTTCTTTAAGATCTTTTATTTATATTTCATTTTTTATTTAATTTTCATTTAATTAAAAAATATATATATTATTTATTAAACGTCAAAGGAAACTTTTAAGATTAGTCTATAATTTTCATATTCCTCTTATCACTGATTAGGTGACAATATTTCTATGAATGAGACTTCTCTCAGATTTAGCTAAATCCCCCCGAAAACTCCAACTTGGTTCAGTAGGTTTTAGAAGCTTATACCTGAAAATTTCTTCATATTGTCAAATAAGCCGACTATTTATTTATCACCTGTTTTGGTAGCATATCGCTATTCTAAAATGTTTTTTCTGATATTTCGACTATCAGCCTATATCCTGCAATAAAAATAAACATGAGAGTTGTCAGATACTTCTCAAAAGAAATAGTAACTATTACCTGTTTTTTGATTTTCCTGTTTTCCTTTTTGAAAACAACAAACATGTATCCATTCACAGTGAAAGTAGCAACTTACCAAAGAAATGAAAAACCGTGAATCAAAGTAAAGAAATCAAACTGGTATATACAGTGAGAGTTTGTAAACCACTTATTGCATAAAATGCTTAAGGTAACACCCGTTGATAGGGGCGTTAAGGATTTTTCCATCCAGATTTTCCAATAAAAATGAATTATTCCCTTCAGAAGTTGTGATCCTGAAGGGTTCACACCATATATGGTCAAATTTGTCATGCTTTCCCGAGTCTTCCTTCCTAGCATCCCACTTAAAACCAGGTCACCGGGAAGGAATTCTCTATCTTTAGCTTTTTGATCAAACAGGGCTTTCATGTTATCTTGATATTTCTGGAGCTTCTCATATACTTCAGCCCTATTTTGTTGGACTTCAATCAATTGATTTATTCTCCTGGTGACGTAATTTGGCTCTTCCTTGGCATCTTGTCAAAGTTTCATTATGGGCAGAGCAAGATTGATGGGGAGAACAACATCAATACCATAGACCATTTGAAAAGGGGACATTCTGATTGATCTCTTAGTGCCTATCTGATGATCCCACAAAGCATATTTCAAATGTACATGCCAAGCTTTCTTATTTTCAGTCGGCACTTTTTTAATTATGGTGATTAGACTCTTGTTCGAAGATTCGGCCAACCCATTGCCCTGAGGATAAAAGGTTGTGGAATTCCCTAGTACAATGTTGTACTTTTGAAAGAAACTTACCAAATCCATGGACTTGAAAGCTTGGGCATTATCAATAATTATATTTTGAGGACAACCAAATCTCCACAAAACGTTTTCTTCCAAGAAACCGATCACCATTGTATCTGTTGCGTTTTGCGTCAGAATAGCCTCTACCCATTTGGTGAAATAGTCAGTAGCGGTCAAAATCCACTTATGTTGTGCACTTGAATGTGGATGTATTTCACCAATGAAATCTAGACCCCATTGCTGAAACGGAGCTTCTGTTTTGACTGGAACCAAAGGTAGTGCGGGAATCTTTTGCTTGCCTGAAATAGTTGACAGGGGTTACAGGCTTTGACTTTAGCGTTCACATCAGTAAATAGTTTCGGCCAATAATATCCAGGTCTCGGGATTTTATATGTCGTTTCTCTCCATGCATGATTCCCTCCACACACTCCTTCATGGAATTTGTTTATTACCCTCTCCGTTTCGGATTCTACTAGACAGCTTAGTAAGAAACCCAAAGGATTTTTCCAACATAGTTGATTGTCCATGATACAATATTTTACTGCGTGCAACTTCAACGTTCTAGATTTGGAAGGAGTCATACAGCTCGAGCACTGCAGATTGAGAAGGTAGGAAACTATGTCTTTATACCAAGCCGAAGAAGAGAATTTCTCCTGGATTTGAGTCGTAGGTATCTGGTCATCGAACTCTTCGATATCTAGAATCTCTTTGTAGGATTGTAAATGATTTATCCCAAGTGCCTGGAAATTTGATTCAGCTAGTAACTTAACCAAACCCTGACCTTTGACCAGTTTCGTTGGTTTTACTTCTAGGTGAAATTCTTGAATCTTGGATAACCATCTGCCTCTTTTTCCGTCACTATCTGGCTGAACTAATATGTCCTTGACAACGTTGGTTGGTACATAGGTGATTACCCTGGAATGGAGCACATAAGTTCTGAAATCTTTGAGAGCTTTCACCATTGCATATGCTTTTTTTTCTAATATATCATATCTTAGTTCATCATCTCTAAGAATTTTACTAAAGAATGCTATTGGTTGCTCAAAACCTTCATCGTTCTTTTGTAAGAGCACGGTCGCGATAGTGTGTTCGGAGACGAATGAGAAAATCAAGAATTCTTTCATATAATCTAGGCTTGCCAGCACCGTTGCTTCACCTATGATTTTCTTGATGCATTCGAATGATGCTTTGGCTTCGGTTGTCCATTTCACCTCATTGTCCTTCTTGAGTATATTTGCAATCAATTTTACAATTTCAGCAAAGTTTGGGATGCATCTTCTTAAAAAATTATTTTTTCCTAAAAATGATTGAATCTCCTTTCTATTCCAAGGAATATTAATAATATCTATAGCTTCAACCCTTTTCGGGTCGATTTTGATTCCATCTCGAGATACTATATGGCCCAATATTTTACCTTCCCGCATTGCAAAGTGAGATTTCTTGGGATTCAGATACAAACCAAATTTTTGACATTTCTCAAATGTATGTTTGAGGTGAACCAGGTGCTCTGTGTCAAATTTAGAAAAGATAGCTAGATCATCGAGATAAATGACGAAAAACCTATCCCTTTCACCGACAAAAGTGATATCCATAGCTCATTGGAAAGTGGCTCCTGCGTTCATCAAACCAAATGGCATTTTATCGTACATAAAGGTACCCCATGGGGTGGTGAGCGTGGTTTTTTATTTATCGTCCTCGAGGAAAAAAATTTGATTATAACCTGAAAATCCATCAATCATGGACATTCTATTTTCCCCAACCATTTTTTCCAAGACGTGATCCATTTTAGGTAATGGATAATTATCTTTGAGGGATGATTTGTTTAAATTTCTGAAATCTACACACAGTCTGATTTCACCGTTTTTCTTTCTTACCGGGACCAAATTGGCTACCCACTCAGAGTATCTGAGTGGAACAATGATTTTATCATCCAAGAGATTCTTTACCTCATTTTCTATCATAGACAGTAGTATGGGATTTATCTATCTGAGCTTCTTCCTGAACGGTTTAACACACTGCTTTAGGCGAATTTTGTGTTCGATTACGGTGGTATCATAAGTTCTTAATTCATCATAGGACCAGGCGAAAACATCCTTGTACTACTTGATTAACTCGACATATTTTCTCTTTATTTTAGGGGGAAGGTATTTAGATATTTTTACCAGCTTAGGAGTCTCCTTGGTGCCTATATTACAATCTTCAACCTCTTTAGGTTGAGGCTGAAAAGTAGGCTTCAAGGGAATATCATCATGATCAAATAATCTCTCTAAAGGAATTAGACCTTTAGGGATCTAATTATTTTTCAGTACCAACATGTGACGATTAGCGATCTCATCTCGGAACTCCTGAGGACCCTCACCTTCCTGTATTCTCCAAGCAGGGTCATTTTAATTTTCCTGATCAATATGTGTTTCGGAAAACTCGTCCACCATTTCTAGGAATTGTTTGATTTGCTCATCATCTTCGAAGACCTGCCAGTGTTGTATATTGTTTGGTATTGAGGGTTTGTGCCTCATTTCTAAGTGATACTTCAGTTTGAAAACAAGAGGAGGTACATGATGAGCCATGAAATTACCATCATTTGACATCTTATTTTCCTTCTTTTTAACCCTTTATCATTTAAATATAACCCTGTCTTATCAATTTTAATGCCCATATGTGGGATTTGGGCTCAAGATGTTTTCCAATTGCATTTCTTGATATTTCTTTGGATTTCCGATACCTTCCCCAAGAGGTACCACCAGCTGGGCTAGGGGTTGTAAGCACTGTGACTTCATCTTTTATGCTTCTCTTTTGATGTATGCATGGTTTAGTTTAGTTAGCCTTTTCTGATAGCTTGGTGAAAGTTCTCATTCTGTGTATACTGCACAGAGTGCCTCGCAAGTATAAATTGAACCCTGGGTTGACAAATTAAGTGACTGAGTGTAGAGTGACACCAAGTAATTGGGAATCATATTTATACCTCATCATTTTGGCGTCGTTGTCAGGGAGGCACTCAAGGAATTAAGACCTTTTCCTTAGGATCATTATAGGAGCAATACCAGCTAAAGGGAACTCTAGGGAAACGTCAACTACCCCTCTAATATCCCTTGCTCGGGATATTGTGCATTAAATTCATCATAGTATGCATGAGTTAAGTTAATAATATTTTCTTTTGTGGCACTGTAAGAGCCACCCATGGTACTAATCTCTTTTGCAAGAAGCGTGGAAGGAGGAAGAGTTATTCCACTCGAAGAAAAATCAAGGAGAGGTTATCTGAAGAAGGTATGCATTCTGAAATTCATAATTCTTCCATCACTTTTATTTGGATTGCATTGAAGAACATCTAAGTTTCCTGGGACAAGTGTGGAAAACTCTGACTATATCAATTTTGTAATTTAGATGATGAGACACTTTGTGGATTCTCTAGGATTCCCACGATGGTTATGTCAGGATCTCATCATCTCATACCACACTTGAATTAGATGGTATAACAAACAACCTATGACCATTTAATTAAACTTTAAGGAGGTACGTTTTTCATTGTTGAATTCATGAATCTTGGAAGACATCTCATAGCCTTGAAACTACAATTCTTGAAGTCCTAGGCATGCACATTCAAATTGGCCTACAACAAATTAATCATATCTTGCAAATTATGATCTAGGTCAAATTTTTGGTGGAGAAGAGAATCACATTGAGAAAAACTACAAAAATTCAATGATTACCACAACCCTACACCTAGACCCTTTGATCCTAGCATATTGACAACTGCACACTAAATGTTTTGATGATGGTTGTGTTCCTCAATCAATTATTTAAACCATCATTATACACGAATTATAATGCCATGAGAAAAATGTGGAAGTTGTTTTACGAATAATGAGACACTCTTTGGCTCCCACGGTGGTTATGTCAGGCTCTCAATATATCAATCTCAGAGATAATGTGACACTTCGTGTTCCCATGATGATTATGTCAAGATCCTATTATCATTATACCACGTTTGAATTAGATATTTGATTTTATTCTTGCTTCAGGTATTTTTTTTGCATTAACCATAGGATCTTGCGAGGGTCATATCACACAACTTAGGAGCTGGGAATTTGCAATTTTTGGCATATGGGTGCATTACATTGAAAAATTTACACCTTTACAAATTCACACAAACCCAGATCATCACTTGGAAGAAATAACTTGTTGATCGGACTCTTGTGGCATCTGGGATCACTGATCTCACCAAGGACAGAGTTTGGACAACCAAAATTTGGTAACTAAATGGATAGATCTTTAAAAACTTGTTTCTAGCGTATATCCTCCTATGAATATAGTTACAACCTAATCATATCATTCTGATATCGTACAAGAAAGCTATGCCCTAATTACTAATTCCCTATCCTGCACTGATACAACTCTTTGTTTCCTAGGTTGTTCTTTGGTATATTTGACCCATAAATTCTTCAAGTTTGCAAAACCCGTTTCTATTGGAGATACCTACGTGAATCTACTTTCATCTCCAATTGGAATCAACTCAATCCATCATCAGATGAAAATTTATGCCAAAAACCGTGATTGTTGGTCAACGCTGGAAATAAAGAACAAGAGATGTCTTATAGCATGTTTGTATTGGATATAGCCCTATGGATATACTTTAAATTGGCTTTGGAATCACTTTTATCAGACATTAGACGAAGAATTTATAATCCAATTATTGTTGTGTAGTCTAGGCTAGCCACCACTCCTCAGCATGTAACAATGAAATTTTTTCAATGAATCCTTTAAGAGATCTGTTTTATATGCATTAATTGCAATCATTTTGATGTTTACTAGAGGAAGAAAGTCATCATATCTATTTTCGTCCATAATCTCACCTTGTGTTGCAAGGAAAATGCTAGTTTTTTGCAATTCAAAGAAGGATCATGCAAGTCAATCTACAAATGAGTGATTTGCAAAGACAAACTTTCATGAAATGGGCATGTTACCAAGACATGAAAACAAGTGTGCTATCATGTAATATTGAGTTCTTGAACAAGATATGTCTAAAGTTTGTTCCAGTTGTCGACCAACACCAACATCAAGACTTTTCAGATGGACGAAGAACACGACAATTGAAGAATTAATTTCCAAACTAAAGACCAGTGATATAGAAGTTAAATTCCATGCTACATCACTAATGCCATTCTTGCACAAGAAGACCTAAAGCACCATTGTATACCAATGCATTTTCTTCTTCCCAACTCAAAGCTAATTACCTACTGAAGTTAATAAAGTTTTCTTTTCCTATGTGGTCAGCTATGAAAGCCAACAATTTCCTCAGAATATCATTCATGTGACCACTACTATCACATCACGACTTCAACCCACTTCCTTCCTCCATAAGACCTCCATAAATTCCTTCTCCGCCCACTCCTGACCCACCCAATAAAGTAATTTGGCTCACTTACACTRCCAAGCTACCTCTCTAGTTTCAATAGTCGTTGAATAAATGGAGCTTGTTGCTACCAATCCAATAAAGGTTTTTCCGYTATTTACCCACTGCTAATCTTCTCTAGCACACCTCCTTCATTCTCAAACGTTTAACCATGTGTTATGAACATTGCAGTACGCTTTTCATCCTTAGTAGTACTTCACAGATCCACCCTTGCTACAAAAGCAACAAAATGACAAAGTTCTAAGGACAACATTGGTACTTCTACACAAGAACCAGTACCAATAATACATGTAGTTGTCACACAAGAACCAACTACAGGGGGGAGCTCATAAAAGAAGAAATACGTGTTGTCACACAAGAAACAACACCTATCATCCTTGTGGTTGTCACACAAGAACCAACCACGATATTGCTAAAGAAATAGGTGTTGTCACACAAGAACCAACACCTACCAACCCTAAGGTTGCCACACAAGAACCAACCTCAGAAAGCTCTATTGTTGCTACACAAGAACCAATAGTAAAGAAATCAGTTGAAGGAATTCTCCAAGAGGAAGAGATTGTTGCCCCACAAGAACCTCTAGTAGAGTAAGCTGTTGCAGAAATGGTCTTTCTTCAAAGCTTCATGAAGATATCTCAAAACCAGGAGGAGATTTTGTTGATAGTCCTTAGTATAGGTTCTCAAAGACGTTGCTCTTTTCCATGGGAACTTGTGAAGAACCTGCTATAGAAAATCATATGCTTGTTGCAAAGTTTATATACTTCTTAGGTAGGTGTAGGTATGCTTCTTCTTTCCCTTTGTTTATCATATTCATTGAATAATTTAGATTTGTATTTGGAAAACCACTTAAGCCTCTTTTATTTTCTATCCTACTTCCTTACCATTTGTTATTTTTCCGAGGACGGATAAAGTCTTCAATTTGAGGGAGAGGGGTACCATCACCTTTACCTTCTTGGACCAAGCCATCATTTGTCATGCCCATACCATCCCTAACCTTGTTCAACCTAAAACTTTCACCGCTTCATCTAAACCATGACATCGCCTTACTCCACTTCCACAATTTAAATCCATTCCAACACCTCCCTAAATGTCCCAAAATGAGAAGGATCAGAAGTTGTTCAAGGAAGGACATTAGTGTTGCTACATCAAGCATCGATGTTGCTACACAAGAACTAGCATCAAGAAACCCTATTCAGAGAAAATGCATTTGACACAATGATGCGCTTAGTTGTTGTGGTCTGTGTGGGCCCGATATCTCATCAAAGAGGTGTGGAGGCAGTTCTACTAAACAAATTGGCACCGGGTTAAGAATAAGGCTTTCAAACTTTCCTTTATTTATATGTGCATGTTTTCTTCCAACATGAAAATTTGTGGAGCTTTATTCACATTGGTTCTTATGAGTTAATAGTGGTCTTGAAAATGTCTTGGAATTATTGAAGTTAATCAATGTATTGAGTCTAGCCAACTCAATATGAAGAATAGTGATTTTGTTAGAATTAGCTACTCTAACGAATCACAAGAGAGAGAATATGAAAAATCCAAGACAACGACTCGATAATGACACTGAGGATCCAAAGTTGAAGATATAGATGAAGACGCCAAATATGTAAACAACAGAAGGTCTTGTTGTTGTCACACAAGAACCAACAATAGGAGCCAATGAAAAAAAAAGAAAAAGAAAAAGAAAACATTGTTGTTGCTCCACAAGAACCAACAACGGAAAAATAAGTAGTTGATATGGACAAGCAGAAGAAATGAACATGCTACCTCACAAGAATCATCAAGCAAAAATCAGGCTGAGAATCATTGGAGGATACATTACATATGGTATGAGGATTACAAATCGTTTCCTGCATGTTGTGTACAATTTACAAAGGCACTTGTTGGGTTGTGAAATTCATAATTCATAGGATGTTGTACACCACATATAATACAAATAGAGTATTTAAGAATCAATTATGTTACTAGCCTCTTCATTGGCAGCTGCAACTACAAAGCTTAGAACACTCATGTTTCAGACCTCCTAGCATGTTGTGCTAAGGAATTGGCCATTTATTAGTTGTTGTGGATCCATCAAGTTGATACAGATTTCCTCTTGAAGGGTGGTCCATGGCAGCTTAGACCAACACAAGTACGTTGCGCATATGTCGACCGACAAGTAGACCTAATTGACAACAAAGGCAACATTATAGTCTTGCATCCACTTACCCTATTCTCTCGTGCAAATTTGAAGGAGAGCCACTACAGTGAGCAAAAATTTAATTGGTATGCATTGGAAAACGAGGAGCATTATTCAGTGTGTGTCCTTACAACTTGGTTGTCGCGAAGCAACAGGGTTGCATGAGGACACGCAACATATACAGTTTGGGGGAGATGATGAGCCATGAAATTACCATCATTTGACATCTTATTTTCCTTTTTTTTAACCCTTTATCATTTACACATAACCCTGTCTTATCCATTTTAACGCCCATATGTGGGATTTGGGCTCAAGATGTTTTCCATTTCTTGATATTTCTTTGGATTTCTGATTAACATTAGGAGAAGTAGCATGTTTTGTATTTACTTTTGAAGTGACAACTCACGTGTGAACAAGTTGTTACAGGGTTTTTCTTTAAAGGTTCACATATTCTTCAAATTAGGGTCATTGCACATCCATTGCCACAGATTCAGAGTCATTAAATGATGATACAGTTGTGGGGTGCTCATGTGTTCAAATTTGCTACATAATCAGACCTGTAGCAGTGTGCTACATAATCAGACCTATAGCAGCTTGCTACATAATCAGGCCTATAGCAGCGTAAAATATATATTAGCATGCAATATCAGTCCTAGCATTTAATTCCAGCATTGAATATTTTAGCATATGGTTCAACACTTAATATATCTCAACATATGGTTCCAACACTGAATTTATATCAGCAAATGACCATAAATGTATATCAGCTCTAGCGTTAAAATTATATTAGCCTAAGACCTTCAGCGTATGCCCACGAATATTAAATTTAATACTCAACATCTACTATATTTTCAGCATGCACACATGACAGTCTTAAAAATGGAAACGGGTACACAGCATGTGACAATTCAACCAATGAAATCCATGGAATCTGGAGGTAGTTGACTATTTTAATTAGCTAATATGTAACAACGTACACTTGGGAAAATCATCGAATGGTGGCATCAAATTTGTTCCAAACTATTTCCCAGCATATTAGGAGGGTTATTGCTCTATACTTAGAGCTATTGAAGTCATTCACTTGTATATATATGTGAGTGTGCACTCTCATGAGCGATACTAAGGAGTGAAGTGTGAGAGCAAGATTGTATAAGAGTTGTTATGAAATATGATATCTTAATATAAGACTGTTGTTTATGAGTGTTATTCTGATCTTTTCTTGGTGATTTAATGGAGTGTAAGCACAGGCCTGCCTGTAAGCTAGGGCCCACTCATAGGTACGGCTCTGTGCTATTTAATTTTCTGTTCATAACTATTTGTTGATAATTAGATTTATATATGCTATTCAGATTTGTATAGGATTGTTAGTTTATGTAATTTTCATGGTATGTTGAGGAATGGTTATGTGTTGCATAATGGCCCCCTGTGCCATGCTGCAGAATCACTAATAAATGTGTTAAGACTCAGATTTATGAAAATTATTGATTTCCTTACCAGTTTTATTTGTGTTTATGATATATGCCAAATCTGTGCTTGTATTTTCTGACCTATAACAGTGTTTGGATAATTATTAATGGAATTGTGGCTTGTAAATCATGTGATCTACTAATCTAGAATTAGCATTAGTAGTAGTTTTATTTCTAGCATTTTGATGCATGAATTGAAGTAAGACAGATAGTTCCCTTTGCTTTGGTTTTGTGTGCTACAGAATCACTTTACCTGTAACCCCACTAGATGAACACACGAGAGAGTAGGGTTATGAGAGTTCAGAAACCTTCCCCAAGAGGTACCACCAATTGGGCTGGGGGTTGTAAGCACTATGACTTCATCTTTTATGCTTTTCTTTTGATGTATGCATGGTTTAGTTTAGTTAGCCTTTTCCGATAGCTTGGTGAAAGTTCTCATTCTGTGTATACTGCACAGAGTGCCTCGCAAGTATAAATTGAACCCTGGGCTGACAAATTAAGTGACAGAGTGTAGAGTGACACCAAGTAATTGGGAATCATATTTATACCTCGTCAGTACAAACGTCGCGACTGCTTTAGCCAATGAATCTGCCTGTTAATTTTTTGTTCTGGGGATGTGACAAATATTAAATGATGAGAAAAAAAATTCAATCAGATCCCAGACACAATTTCTGTAAGACCTCAACCTCCAGTGTTTGGACTGATAATGCTGCTTTATCTATTTTATAATTTATTTTGCATCGCCATAAACTACCAGGTTTTCAATCTTCAACTTTCTAGCAGCGTCTAATCCTAAAACTTGGACTTCGTATTCGCATACATTATTGGTGTAATCAACTTCCCATTGTAATATGTAAGAGAAAGGGATAATAAAATCGTCTTCGGTGCCACAAACAACACTCCATCTCCTGCTCCTTCACAAGACGAAGCACCATTGAAATACATTTTCTAAACTCCAATACTATTTACATTTTTATTTGTCTTTTCTATTTTTTCTTTTTCTTTACAATTTTCTTCTATACATTCATCTAAATCATCATCGATCGATAATATACAGTTTCCTAAATCCTGATCTACGACATAAACAGGATAATTATTCGGATTCATCGGATCACTTACTGTATATGCCAACCTTGTTTCTCTGTACAGGCGGGTGAACTGTTCGTTGAAGATCGAGATTGTAGTGTATGTCATGTCAAGTTGAAGGGATCCTCCAAGTTTAGTGCCCCAAGACCTGGACAACAACATGTCATACTTTGGAGGGATATCAGCAACAACCACATCCATCAGAACACTTTTTACAGGAATCTGTGCAAGATTAACCATTAAATCTTTAATCATACCCATACATTTAACTTTTCTCGAATCAAAAGAATACAGATCTCTGTATGGCCTGTTAATTTCGAGACCAAGTCTATCCATAATAGCTTTGGGAATCACATTGTCGGAAGCTCCAGAATCCAACATCCAGTTATGCAGCAGATGATCATGCACAGTCAGCATAATGTAGAAAGGAGGGACAAAATATCTGACATTTTAAAAATGCTGACCAAACTTTATAGTTGGTTTATCATCTTCTAAATTTAAAACATCCGCATGACTTTCAACATCAGAAAAAATTATCATTTTGGCAATCCGTTTTCTATATGTAGGGTTTTTTGCCAATTCAACCAAAGTCACAGGGATCTTGATTTTATTAATCTCATTTTCTAAACTAAAAATTCCCATTGGCTTTTCGGCTTCTCTGGTCGAGGCTTCTATCTCCCTTCTTTCTGATCTATTAGTTTGTGTTGCTTTCATTTCAGTTGTTTTTGTTTCGACAGTCTATGTTTCAGCTACTTTTGTTTTGGCAGTCTGTGTTTCAACTGCTGGTTGAGCTACCTCATTCGTTTTATTTCTCGACAAGAATTTCTTCGGTTGGGCAGTTGCGATATTTCTATCTCTAGGCCTTAAATTATACTTATGTTGGAGCTCGGCCATTATATTATCGGTGATTACTTGATAAGCATAATATTTTGTGTTATTTATGCTATCATCATTATTAAACCAATATTATGTGTTTAAAGACCTTTCATAATCTTTCCTCGTCAAATGAGGTTCTTAACAATCATCGCCAAGATTATTCATATCTTCCTCTAACTCCTCAAAGTTTCGCATGTCATCTCCTCCTATAAAATTTTCGTTTTAAAAGGGGGTCTGAATCTTTTGATCTTCATTTTTTATCTATCTTTGTTGTATTTGAGGGTTAGGATTCCTTCTAAAATCTTTTCTAGCTAACTGATCCATTTTAGATTGATCCAGTTCCATTTTCAAGATTTTGTTTGATAATTCTTTAATTATTTTTGCCATGTCATCCATTTTCTCTTCCACACACCTCCCAGATCCAGAAGGTCCTGCTTGTCCTCTGAATCATTTGGTTTCTTTATTTCCTGTTTCGATTTTAGCTTTTAACTTCCCGATGCCATCATATTTGACTCTATTTCTATAGCATCGTCCTGCATTCTTGTGAGGTCAGTAGATCTCCTTTCCCTCAACAGTAAGGCAAAGTCAGGCTCAAAAGCCTCTACGAAAGCCACCTTTTTTGCAGGTTGTGAAGGTTTAACCTCAACTGGAATTTTGTTATATAGTTTATTAAATGTCTGAGTGAATTCAAGAACTGTTTCTGAATTTTTCTTTCTTAAAGCTCCGAACTCGGTTAAATAATAAAGGTGATCTTTCCTCTCTCCCCATTGTTTAAGCAAGGCATTTTCTAACTCGTCGTATGTTCTTATAGAACTTGCTGGTAGCCCTCAGAACCAGGTTCTCACCTGTCCTTCGAAATTTTTAACTAGGAGTCTTGAGTAAACGTCCTCATGCTCAAGGCCAAGAATAGAGGCAAATCGATCGAAAAAATTTATGTGTTCAGTGGTCGTTAATTCTCCCTCTCCTGTGAACTTTGGCATATTTTTCATATAGTTTTCAGGTAAATCATGGAGGGGAACTGGGAGGACTAAAGGAGCATACCTAGTAGCTACTTTAGCGAAAATTCTAGGAGGTGGGGGTGGTCCTTGACCGCCTCCTTCCCCCGCCCCTCCAACACCATGTCCTCCTCCAACTCTGCCACTTTCAGCACCACCTCCTCCGGCAACAGCCATTGATAATCTAGGAGAAACTTGGAGATTATAGAGAGGATTTTCAAAGATGTGTAGTGACCTTCTTGCTACTTTGGGATGAAGAGAAAGGTGTTCCAGGAGCTGATCGTCGGGAGACAGAAAATAGAAAAAGGGGGAAAAAGAGAGATGAGGACTAGGCTCTTCGGATTTGCAGGATATATAAACGGGAGATCCAACAGGAGTCGAATCGTAGTGTAAGATATATTCTTCAAAACTTCGGGAAGCTGGAAACTTTATCTCGAGGACTGATAGAATATCAATCAAAATAGGTATCGAGATGGGCCTTTTACCTTTATTAGCAAAGGAGGCAATTGAATCAGTTTCGATCTTTATCTCGGGTAAAACCAACTCGGGGTTTATGATTTCGACTTCAACTCTATCAGTGGATGTTTCTTCGAAATGGATTCGGGTGGAACCTTCTTGCAGAGTCAACTGTTTAGGTGGAACCTTAGCATTAGACTATGTAGGTTTGGGTTCATAAACCTTACTTGTGGAAGCAGTGGTTTGCTTAAGGTATCCCTTTGGTTTTAAAAAAAAATTAGGGTCGGATACAGGCATGGTCTGCTTATCGTCGGTGTTTTTTCTGGTATACCTTCGACTGAGTGCCAGCTTATTAGTGGTGGAGTCGCCAAGTGAAAATTAAAATTAGCCTTAATACTGTATTCTATCTTTGTTCACTATCAAAGAGAGAAACTTACCATGTCGTTCTCCCAGGGAAAAATAACTTCGTTTCTCCATCCCTGGCAACGACGCCAAAAATATGTTGTTCCTGAGATTAAACTTAAGGCTCAAAGAATAACGTCAGGCATTAAGAAATTAAGGAATGCTTTTAGAATTCTTTTTCTTCCATTAGTTGTGTAAAAATTAAGTCCTCAAATGAAATTAATAGTTGAACAAAACAGAGGTTGTATTTCGTCGTCTGAGTCAATTTATCAAAAAGGATGATGAAGGACAAAATTACAAAACTATTAAACAAATTAAGGCATTAATGATAGAAGAATCTTACTTTGTTTATGGTAGAAGAAAGAGTGGAACGCACCCCTGAAAGGATATATAATGTAGTGATCCAAGTAGCTTGCAGGTCTTGTATTTGCTAATAGAAAATACAGAGGAAAAGTTGTTTACTATCAGATAACTAAATGAAATGTAATCGCAGTAGATGTTGTACTAAGTTGGAATCATCCATTTATCGAGTAACATAAAGAAAACTAGAGATATGGAATACAAAGAGAGCACATAACTCAAACAACACAAAATTTGGAATCCTTGTCTGCACTTGTATTAATACTCACAAAGGATGAGTTTTCTCAGTTACAATACGACAAGAAGCAGCCTGTGATTAACTGTAGAAATTTATATTTATACAAAAGGTTCTCAACCTTAAACGGTTGGAATTGCCCTTATTTCTAAAATAGTAAAAAATTACAAAATGTAAAATGTGAAACGTTTCACTTGCATCTTTCTGTCTCTTCATCTCACTGGCAGAGACATTTTCTCTTCCTATTCTCCATCTCAGAAGACATCTAATCTTCTAATCATGATTTGTACAGATTATGTGCACTGGCTACCTTATTGTTTCACGAAGGTGCTACCTTTTCATTGCTCTATACATTTAATACATCTACCTACAAATTGTGCCACAAGCATGGAGGGTTTTGTTAAATCATTTGCCTCAAAAATATATAATTTCTTTTCTAATTGAGGTAATCTATCTTTCATTCTTCTATCTTCTAAAATTATTGATTGTAGCTGCAGATTGGGCTTCACTAGCCACTTATCTATATGAGCAATATCAATCTATTTTAAAAGAGAGATTTTGGCCTAAGGTATTCCCAAGTTTGACCTGATGTTAAGTTGATTCTTTGCTATGTCAACTTGTCCCAGTTCTTCAGAGTGATCCTCTTTTCCGAAGCCTAATGACTATGTATTTAGGGAATGAAAAGCTTTTTCACAAGCCTTCTTGACTTCCTTAGCCATTTTCTTACTTTCGACTATGTTAGCTTCCCATGTCTTCAGTATTATGTCACCTCCGACTTGCTTCGAAACAGACAACCCTGAAACCCCGGATAATCCTTCTTTAACCGATGACACAACTGCTTCTTGGAAAGTGGCCTGAGCAGCAATAGCCTCTTTCTCTCTAAAACCAATGTCGTCCAAGGATTGATTGACCACCTGAAAATGATTTTTGATAGCTTTCACCTTATCAAAAAAAATTTGTTGTGTTGATACCAGTTTCTTACATACCTCCAATGCCTGATCTTGGAAAACAATTATATTTATAACCATATTCTCAATCACGCTTACCTTGTCCCGTAGTTGCTTCACTAATTCACTTTGTTGAATTACTTGTCCTCTACTCACCTGTACCTCTTTGTGCATCTCCTCGAGACTAGATTTGAGTTGTTGGATTTCATGTCTATTGTTGGCTCTAATCTGCTTGAAACCCTTGTTGACCTCGCTCCAGATATTATTTTCTACAGTCTTCATTTGATTCTGCAATTGGCTTATTTGCAAATCTTTCTGCTTCAATCGTTCTTTTAAATTTCCAACTGAAAACTGGTTGGTTGTTGCAAAAGCCCTCAGTGAACCTGCTACTTCTTCAGAAAATTCTACCTCCTTTAAGGCTTCTCCATCAATTAGCACCCTATGTCTTTTGACAGTTGAACCTTCCTTTTGGTGTATTTCTCTCTTCACCACAACCTTCCTTTTCTTGCTGAAAAAGAAATTGGAAGGAGGCAACTCTTCAACCGAAATGGGTGTGAGGTCCTCTATCAATACTACCTCCATATTTGGGTTCCCTTTGGTGAATTGTAACAGTGTGATAAACTGGATGGGGCTGCCAATTTCGGTGGATGAGTGTTTCCCGACTGTGTTTGTAGTTAATTTATCTAGTGTAAACAGTGGCTCTTCTTCTCCCTCCTTTGTAAGTGTCTCTGTTTGATATTTGGCTTGGTCACCTGATACATTTTTCGTTGGGGTATCTTCTTTCTGAGTCAACACCTTAGTCTCTTCCAAGCCTTCCCGGGTTTCTTGTCCACTGGAGTTTACTTCTTCTGAACTTCGGGTCTCCATTTGCGGTGTAGCTGGAGACGTCAGGGTTCCTCCTTGTAATACTTTATGGAGGCTACTTCTTCGATGCCTATGGAAGTCATAAAACTTAATAATTTTATCGAGTGACAGAGCTCGAACCTGACTCAAGACCTCTAGATAAGATCTCGCTCCTCAAAAAATCTTGTCTTGAGGAGAATCTTTGTGTTCATACCTTTTCAAATTGCAGCTGGCCATGTGATTACCCATGAACTTTTGTGGGTCATGCTTCTTGAATTCAATGTTGACCATCTTTATTTCTTCCAAGGTCGTGGCCTCTACTTTAGAGTGACAGAAATCAAGTAGGGAAAACGTACCAATCTGCAGGGGAAAAGAGGGCCATACCTTTTTCTGTACTTCTTTGAGCTCCTTACTAATCCCACCGAGCACAGTTTGTCGTGCAACCTCCCGGCACACTACTTGGTTTGGTAAAAATTGAGGTAAAGAATGTGGAGGGACCGAACAACTGAAAACCCTAATATAGGAAAAGTGTTCTTCAATATACCAGTCTGTTATCTTGCCCAGGTTAGTCACAATTTTGTCTGAAATTCTGGGAGGTGGATAGCCATATATGGCGGTGTGCATCGACACCACTACCTAGTTGCAGATCTCATAAAAGAAGTCTTTTTCCTTTTCTTCCCAAAGCTTTGAATGCTAAATATGTATGGGTTTGGCACTATTTGGAGTCCAGCTCCAGTCCATCAGCGGAAAAGGCGTCATGAAACAGACGACGTCCATAATATAAGTCGACATGAAAAATTGGGTCGGTTTCCCCTTGGCTCTTACTGATTGATATCTTGCAATCTCTTGAACCAAACTATCCAAAAAATCTTTTCCCAGTCAAAAGAGTACCCTTCTGCTACTGTGTGTATAATAGGTACCCACGGTAAAAAGAAATGAGTTGTGTTTTCCTTCTCGTAGAGCCTACACATCATCATTGTTATGTACATCATGTGAGGTTCTAGTGCAACAACTAGGTATATAACATGGGAGTCGGATCTGAACTTCTCGGGGCAAGAATACCAGTCTTTAATTAAATCGGGAAGGTTTTTTCCGTATTGGTCGCATTCCTTCTTGTTGAAGTCTACTAGGAAATTTGCATTGTAAACGAAATTGGATACCGGAGACAATTTGTACATCACCTGTAGATGCTCTAGCCTGAAAGACCCAACTGCGACCTTTTGCGAATTAAAATTAGTCCTGGTTGGGATATCTACGTGGTCCAACACCCAACCGATCATATCATTGTTGGGCAAGAGGTTAGGCCTTGTCGCTGTCTTCTGTAGCTCTGACTGAGCAACAATTTTGTAATTGGTAGATAGGTCCTCCTTGTTGTCGCTTGAATCATTCGAGCAATTTACCGATTCATATTATAAGATGTTGAATACTTTCGTCCGGGATTTGATGGTGTCTATGCTTCTGGGCGAGGTGTCAGAGAGAACATCTGCATTCTGGATTGAACTTTCACTAGTCGCTTTAGTTGCGTTTCGTGGAGGCATGGTATCAGATTTCAGAGTTCTGTTATATGTCACATAAAATGCACAAGACTGATTATCTCGCTAAGCTAGCTCTGCCAAAATGCGAATGTAATTCAGAATAATTAAAAAAATCTTATTCGCCTTAAGCGCATCGATTCACATATATCTTCACTAACAATGTGTTTAATTCCCTTAATAAAAATATTTGGGTGATAAAGCAGGATCTTATTTGAAATCATTCCCTTGGATCAACTATTAATGCTATTAATGATCGATGTTTCGTGATCGGGAAAAGCCTATATAAAGTTTGAATTTACCCGAAATTCAAATCAACAAAAACTTAATCATGATATAAGATTGTTCGGTGTGTTAATGAATCAAGTTTATTTTGTTAATTAATCATGTTTAACCTTAATCCATTTCGGGGTTTCGAGCCTCGGGTTATCCTATACTAGTTTGAGTTATGTTCTCCGAATCGCGAAATCGCGATTGATTAATTAATATTAATCATGTTTAAACTTTTAAATAATTGTAGTTAACTTCAAGGGTTTCGCGATTTCGCATATCGGGACTTTGGGTGGTCGCTCGAGGCAGGATCCCTGAATCGCGAAATCGCGATATAATTAATTAACATTAATTGCTTTTAATCCTTTAATTAACATAGTTTTAAAGCTTAAGATAGTTTCGCGATTTCGTATATCGGGACTTTGGAGTTCTTACATGTTGGACTGTTAGTATCACGAAACCCTAAAACCTGACATTTTGAAGGTAGCCTTTAGTGATTTGACCTTTCAACGAGGGGCTGGCTCCATAACTTTTAAAGATTTCAGATTGTTGGATTCAACGGAAGACTTCATCAACAATGATATTCAAGCGCGCGTTTGTCCTTATTTAAACAAGAATGAAACTTACCTAAGTCTAAAGTTTAGAAAAATATATATGTTCCAACAAACTCGATGCATGTCATGTCTCTCCTTGTACCTGGCTTGACTTTTCTCCAACTGTTCCTGTACCACCTGATGAATCAACTGGATCCGTTCAACGAACTTTGTAGTCCAATCCACATCACTGTGTTTGTCTACTGCAATATCTTTCCCAAAGACAAAATCCAAAGGAGATTTTGGAAATTATCCCAAACATATTTCAAATGGATATCTCTGAGTAGAAGAATGCTTGGCTCGATTATACACATGTTGCACATGACACAAATGCTCATCCCAAAGCTTAGGATGTTTGTTGCAATATACTCGAAGTAGATGTACTATTGTTCAGTTCACAACCTCTGTTTGCATGTCCGTCTGTGGATGAAATGTTGTGTTCTTCTTTAGTCCGGTGTCCATAAGTTCCCACAATCTTGACCAAAATCTCCCCATGAACCTAGATTCTCGATCAGATACAATAGAAGTAGGTAACCCAAAATGAACCCATACATTTTCAAATAACATTTGCATTGTTTGTTCAACTGTGACTTGATTTTTACAAGGAATTAGAACACACATCTTGTTGAACCTATCCACAACTACATACAAGTAATCATGACCTTTTCTAGACATAGGCAACCCCCCCACAAAATCCATAGATACACTTTCCCATGGTCTAGAAGGAATAGGAAGTGGAGTGTACGATACTAGATTTTTGTTACTTGTTTTGCTTATTGCACACATAGTACATCCTTTTACATACTTAGACATATTTTCATGCATTTGAGGCCAATAACAAAACCTTTGTAACTAAGCAATTTTTTTGTCTACGCCAAAATGTCCTACTATAAGAGAAGTATGTGCCTCTTTGATTACATGGACTCTTTCACTTTATGGAATACATAATTTTCCCAAATGATACAAAAGTTTATCTTTGATATGATAATTCAATTCTTCTGCTCTTTTACCATGACTTAAAGTTGCATAGACTTCCATAAAATCTTTGTCCTCGGCATATTGTTCAATGTAACTTTCATGAGTAATTTAATTGTGCTTAAGCAAGTTTATCTTCAATATGATAATTCAATTCTTCTGCTCTTTTACCATGACTTAAAGTTGCATAGACTTCCTTAAAATCTTTGTCCTCGGCATATTGTTCAATGTAACTTTCATGAGTAATTTAATTGTGCTTAAGCAAGTTTATCTTTGATATGATAATTCAATTCTTCTGCTCTTTTACCATGACTTAAAGTTGCATAGACTTCCTTAAAATCTTTGTCCTCAGCATATTGTTCAATGTAACTTTCATGAGTAATTTAATTGTGCTTAAGGATTGTAGCAATTGCACTAGGAGGCCTTGATAACATACCATCAACTTTACTATGAATGCCCTTTTTATATCTAATAACCAAATGAAATTGTTGTAAAAACCCCATCCATCTAAAATGCCTTGATTGTTGTAGCTTAGTTTGTGATTGTAGACACTGTAATGGTTGGTGATCAGTATGTATTATTGTTTATTTTCCCATTAATTAATGTGTCCACTTTTTAACACTTTGTACTAAAGCATACAATTCTTTATCATAGGTTGGAAAGTTAATTACTGATGTAGTGAAGGTCTCAGAATGATAGCATATGGGATTTTTGTGTTGCATCAGCACTGCTCCCATGGCATAGTCACTTGCATCGGTTTCAATTTCAAAAGATTGTTGGAGATCTGGCAATGCCAAAACAGGAGTTGTACTAATCTTCACTTTCAAAGTATCGAAATCCTTTTGATGGCTTCCTCCCCACTGGAATCCCCTTTTCACACTTGTCAAAGCATGTAAAGGAGCTGCAATTAGAGAGAAGTTTGCAATAAACTTCCTCCAATATTGTGTTGCCCCCATGAAGCTTCTTACTTCAGTTACATTTGTAGGCTTTGGCCAATTTACAATGACCTCAACTTTAGAGGGATCAATCTTGAGTTCTCCACCCCCTACAATGTAACCCAAATATACAAGAGATGTTTTGCCAAATTCACATTTTGACAACTTTACAAAAAGTTTCTCTCTCTGCAACACTAAAAGTATCTGCCTAACATGATGGACATGTTCTTCCCTGGTCCTACTGAACACAATAATATCATCTAAGTAGATTATTACAAATTCATCAATGAATGGCCTGAATACCTTGCTCATAACCTGCATAAAAGTAGCGGGTGCATTAGTAAGCCCAAATGGCATCACTAACCATTCAAATAATCCATGTTTTGTTTTAAAAGAAGTTTTCCATATGTCTTGTTCAGAAACTCTGATTTGATGATAACCACTTATGAAGTCTAACTTAGTAAAATAAACTGCATGTTTCGATTGATCTAATAAATCATCAATCTGAGGAAGAGGCTAACATTTTTTTACCGTGATCTTGTTCAAGGCTTGAAAGTCCACGCACATGCGCCATGTGCCATCTTTCTTTGGCACCGGGATGATAGGTGACCCACATGGAGAAGCACTTGGTCTAATTACCCCTTGTTCAATCAACTCTTGTACCTGTTTCTTTATCTCTGCATTTTCCAAAACTGATAACCTGTACATTCCAATATTAGGAAGAGGAACATCCTGCTGCAATTGTATCTCATGTTCAACTTGTCATTTTGGAGGTAATCCTTTCGGGACTTGAAATAGATCATCATAGTCAGAAACAATTCTAACTAATTCATCTTTCAACTTTGTATCATAATCTTTGAAAGTATCAATTCTGACAGTTTCCTTTGCTTTTACAACCATTAGTAAATATTTTTTACTGCCATTTACAATTCTCTTCATTTGCCCTAAGTTGATTAGTGATAGATTCAATTTCTTCTGATGATCCCTTACAACATATTCTTTTCCATCTTTAGTTAATTGATACTTATCATCTTAACGATAGAATATTGCCTTTCTATCATACAGATTTGGACTCCCAAGTACAATACCACATATATCTAGTGGAACCACATCTACCTCAACCTCATCTATAAATTGTAAATTTATAGCAAACTTTAGGACACATTGTCTATTCACTTGCAATTGATTATCATTATGAACCCATTCTAAAGGATATGGTTTCTTATGAGCTTTAGTAGTTAATCCCAACTTTTTAACAATTGTCTCTAATATCAAGTTTACTTGTAAGCCACTGTCAAACAAAGTATCAATTTTTGTATGTTTGGAAATAACTCTTATGTGAAAAAGTTATGTTCGTTTGATCTCATCAACTTCATTATCAACTTTTAAAGACTGAACTAAAGAACTTGTACTAGCTTCAGAATTTTTACCTTTGATTCCTGTGATTGTGACCTTAGTCTCATCTCCCAAATTAGGCCCCAAGTCTATTTGAATTGTTGCAGTAGTCTTTGGCTTCCCTTTATTTCCGAACTTTGTTGGTTTCAATTCTGGGTGAAGGATCCAACAACTATCCTCACTATGGCCTTCTTTCTTACAATGAGTGCATGTAGGTTTTTCCTTCTTCACTATATTAGTCTTCTTACCTTTAAACTTCTCTTTACCCTTGCCTTTGGACTTTCCTTCAATAAGTTTAAATGGTTTTACAAAATCAACATTTACATTCTTGCCTCTAGATTCAAGATGAGTCGCTTGCACACACACCTCATCTAAACTAGTTGGATTAAACATAAGAATGGTATGTTGTAAATATCTATGCAAACCACCTATGTACTTAAGCAATGTCTCTCGAGTATCCAATGGTATTCCCAACAATAAAGCTCTTTTTTGAAACTCTTGTGTATAACTTTGAATAGTTTGTCATTTTAACTGCCTAATGTTCTGCAATAACATAATAGCTTGTTGCATATAAGCTAGAGGATAAAATCGATTTTGTAATGCAGATGTAAAATCAAGCCATGAAGAGAGAGTCTTACCGAACTTTTTAAGATCATGTTTTGTCCTGCTTTCCAACCACAAATGGTGGTTCCTCCCATCTTGATATTAGCAAGTTGGATCATAGTCTCCTCATCTATGATTTTTTGTATCCTACAATACACTTTAATTTGTATTATCCAATTATCTAAATTTTCCGCATTTAGTTCCCCATCATACAAAGGCACCTCAAACTTAACATCAAGATTTAAAAAAGGCATGTCAGACTTATGCTTATGTGTATGCTTTTGTATAGTATGTGTAGTAGAATGAGAACTAGCATTTGAAGTAGAACTTGAAGAAGAAGGAGAAGAAGGTGGTGAAGGAGGAGGCTTCGAGGATTCTCCTTTCCCTTCAATTTTATCCTTCATAAAAGGTTCTCCAAGAATAGGTTTCTTTCTCTCCGAAAAATCATCATATAACACTTTGACCATTTCATACATGGAGAAAAATGCTTCTTCGAACTTTCTAATTCGTGGAGAAGTTTCTTTTTCGTTTTCCATTCTTTTCTTCCTCAACACTCGTTCAATCTCTAAAATGAATTCAACTAATGATCCTTCTCCTCTCCGAGATTTGGATCTTGTGAGCATCCAATCTTGCACTTGTTAAACCTTCCAACACAACCAAATCTCTAATACCAAAATACTTGATCCAAAAATGAAAGGAATTAATAACAAATCGACATTAACTTGATGCTCATGAATTATTAAAGAGTTCATCCATCATAAACCATGTTGAAAATAAGAGAAGAGAACAGCCATAAGAAAAAGAAATAGACACAAAGAACTTGTTAACGGAGTTCACTAATGTGTGGCTACATCTCCAGGTCCGCTTCCAAGTGGAGGACCGCTTTATTGATCTTTAATGCTCAAGTTCTCTTACAATGGCTCTTTCTTGTTACAAACAAGCTTCAGATCTGTTGTACAAGACCTCCTGTGCAGATGCACACATGCCTCAACAATCTCCTCTCAAAACATGACTCAATGCCCCTTAAAACATGAGAAATGGGCCATTATCTCAAAACTCCTCTTTACATTCCCTACATCAAAAAGTACCCTCACAAGCTCAAAGGACCTGGTTTATATAGTTTTTAGGCTCAGTTATGGAAGCTCAACTTCCCACAAAGATCTAGCCTCTTTTTGGGGTCAAATCCCCCTCCAAATGGCCAAGAAATCTCCAAAAATTCCCAATCTGGGCCTAAACTATAACAAATTATCCACTTTGTTATAAAAAATTGAAACATGCCCCCAAAGGGTGGCGCGCGCGCCCTTTTCCAGGTCATATGGTTTTATTTGGCTAAGCACCAGCCCATAAAGGTGTTGCGCGTTGGCCCCTTCCCCGCTAACTCTAGACGCACAGTGCAAGTAATAGGACGGAGGCGTCGATCGGGCAGATAGGCCCCCCACGGATCGACCTTGGCCTGCGATCACCACCCTGGTCTCATGGAGCTCGTTATGCGCTAGTCTTTGGCCCCCGTGCCCGTCCCTTATCCTGGAGTGTAGCACCGAGTGTTGTGTGGTGGTTGTATGGATAACATATAATCGAGGCTCGGGCTAGACCCCAGCCCTTACCTCCTCCACCTGGAACCTTATGTAAGTTCAATTATTTAAATTGCGCCATGGTTAATAAGCACCACCGCAGGCGGGTTGGTAGCCCAACCTGCCAAAATTGCTTCAGAGGTCGTGAGGTCGATTTTGGTGGCATCCCAACCTTTTTACAGCTGCCAAAAAATGACGGGGTTCCACGTGGCAGCCCATGTTTGGGCCACATGGCACCGTTTAACTCACCCACCAGATGACACTTGTCAAGCTCTTATTGGACCATCTCTGCCACACATTCCCAGTCAGCAAGCCTATCCTCAACCATGTCACTGTACGGTTAGATGCCACATGTCACCTCCAGATGATGCCACGTCAGCATGATGACATCAACATGACGTCATGATGACATCATCGTTGACTTTTTGTCTGTTTACTATTGACCTTTTGCATGTTTGGGAATTCGATCAGAGTGTGATAACTTTCGCATACATTGTTCGTTTGAGGAAGTAAATATATGGTCGGAATCAACGCGACGAGACAGACGCAATGGAATTGGTTTTGTTCGATTACGAGAACTTTCATTTTTGAGCATTTTTTAGACCTAAGGATCCTCCTGGATCAATAAGGCGACATAAAACTCTAACCCTAGATCACTAATATCTTACAAACTAGCTCCTAAATTTTTCCTACTAACCCTACTAACTCAAGTGCACCTTTTAGACTAGTTGTTGGAATATTTTGATTATTTGATTTGATGATATAAGTGAATAAAAGCTGGAGCCACAAGGTTGCAATTTTCTGCAGAAACAATATTGACTTGTTGATCCAACTAACACCATACATTGCAAGTGGGATTTTCTTGTGTCTCGGGAACGTACAATCATCCAAATAAGTACTACACATTTGAGGAAACATTTGTTTGGTTTACAAAGGATCTCCTTCCCCTTTTCACTCCACTTAGACTTGAATTCTAGGGGTTTCACTTTCATCGATATCCATCCCCATCTCTTTCCCTCTAGGGTCACCGGGATCACCTCCCTAGAGTGACCTAGTCACCCTTGAAGTCTGGAACCTACATCAAGCTGGCATTGGGTGTAGTGTTCCTTAGTTGTAGCACTCGCTTTTGTGGTTGGATCGGGCTTTTCCCAACCTACAACATGTGCTATAACAATACAAATAAAGAAAAATAATGGAAACCAATGGTTATTGAAAGAAGTGAGACATGTACCATACCTGAGAAGAAATCTAATTTCAATAGGATAGTTGGCAAGTGAAGGTTGTATATCTACATTTACAAATAAGGCATGGAAGGTCACTAAAGGATCATTGGTAATGGGAAAATGAGAGAAGGTAGGTACATTGTATTTATGTACTGGTAATGCTAACTCTTCAATCTCTTTATCTTCTATAGGTGTGGATACAACATTGTGGCATCATAAGCTTGGACACATGAGTGAGAAGGGGATGCAGATTCTTAACAAAAGGAATTTGTTTCTAGACCTTAAACGAGTTGATTTGGATTTATTTGAACACTGTGTTTATGGCAAACAAAAGAGGTTCAGATTTCTCAGGGTTAGAAAAAAAAAAAGAGTGAAAATTTAGAGCTTGTGCATACATATGTATGGGGACCATCTCAGGTATCATCTCTTGGTGGCTCTTGTTATTATGTTACTTTTATTGATGATGCAACTAGAAAAACTTAAGTTTATTGCATTCAACAAAAATCTGATGTTTTTGGAACTTTTAGGAAATGGAAATCTTTGGTTGAGAATGAGACAAGAAAAGGGTTGAAGTGTTTGAGATCAGACAATGGATGTGAATACTACATCAAGTGTTTTGATGATTATTGTTCATACCAAGGGATTCATAGAGAGAAGACAATTCCATGAACACCATAAGAAAATGGTGTGTCGAAAAGGATGAACATGACAATCATGGAACGTGCAAGGAGTATGAGATTGCATGTTGGTTTGCCCTCACATTTTTTGGCAGATGTTGTAGATATTGTTGTTTACTTAATAAACATAGGGCCTTCAAGCTCCTTGGATGGTAGCACTCCAGAGGACGCATAGACAGGTAAAAAGGTAAGCTACTCATTTCTGAAGACTTTCGGTTGTGAAGCATTTGTCCATATTGATAAAGAAAATAGAACAAAGATTGAGGAAAAATACAAGAAGTGTACTTTTATTGGATACGGTATTAATTATTTTGGTTATCGCTTATGGGATTATGAAAATCATAAAATCATTAGGAGTAGAGATGTGGTATTCAATGAAAATTTCATGTACAAAGATTAGTTGCAGTGAAAGAAATGGGAAAAGGAAAACACAGAATACATAGTGCTTGATGAAATCAAAGAAAATGGAATTCCAAAGGTACCAGAAAATCAAAATGTACAACAATAGAAGCAACAGGCACCTCAACTCCTGCAAGTGTTGTTAGAATATCTACCAGGTTAATTAGACCCTTTGAACGATACTCTCCTTCATTGTATTATTTATTGTTGACTGACTTTGGTGAACCAGAAAGTTGTGAAGAGGCAATCCAGGTAGACATTAAAAAGAAGTGGGAGAAAGGCATGAAAGAGGAAATGGGTTCATTGGTAAATAACCAGACTTGGGACTTGGTTCGGTTTCCTATAGGAAAAAGAGCATTGCAGAATAAATGGGTTTACAGATTGAAGGAATAAGATGGAGGAAAAAAACAATACAAGGATATACTTGTTGTAAAGGGGTTTGCACAAAATAAAGGTATAGATATTGATGAAATATTTTCTCTTGTTGTTAAAATGAATTCAATTAGGACTATTTTAAATCGTGTGGCAATAGAATATTTGCATCTTGAAAAGTTAGATGTAAAAATAGTTTTTTCTCCATGGGGATTTGGAGGAACAGATTTATATGCAACACCCATAGGGGTATGAGGTCAAGGGGAAGGAAAATTTGGTATGCAAGTTGGATAAGATCTTGTATGGCCTAAATCAAGCTCCAAGGTAGTGGTATTTGAAGTTTGATAGGTTTATGACATAACAAGGTTATAGTAGATGGCATTCTGATCATTGTGTTTATTTTAAGAGGCTAGAAAATGGAAGCTATATTATCTTGCTATTATATGTATACGACATGCTTGTTGCAGGGTCCAACATGCAGGATACAAATGTGCTCAAAATGAAATTAGCTAATTCATTTGTGATGAAGGATTTGGGTGTTGCAAAGAAAATCCTTGGTATGAGAATAAAAAGTGATAGGAAAAATCGCAAATTGATATTTTCTCAAGGTGAGTACATAGAGAAGGTGTTGGAGAGGTTTAGAATGCAGAATGCAATACCAATTAGTACACCTTTGTCCAACCATTTCAAATTATCCAAGGAAATGTGTCCCAAGACAAAGGAATAGATAGAATACATGTTTAGGGTCCCTTATGCATTGAGAGTTGGTAGTTTGATGTATGTTATGTTGTGCACAAGACCAGATACTGCACATGCAGTGGGAGTTGTGAGCAGGTATATGAACAATCTAGGTAAAGAACATTGGGGGGAAGTAAAATGGATTCTTAGGTATTTGAGAGGTATTGCTACTCATGCATTATGTTTTGGAGGTTCAAAAATTGTTCTACATGGATATGTTGATTTATATATGGTAGGTGATAAAGATAGCATGAGAAGCACCACAAGGTATGTTTTTACTATAGATGGAACAATAGTAAGTTGGATTTCAAAACTGCAAAAGGTTGTTTCACTTTTAACAACAAAAGTTAAGTATATTGTTGCTATAGAGGCTAGTAAAGAGATGATTTGGTTACAGAGGTTTATAGATGATTTGGGAAGAAGCGGGAGAATAACAAGTTGTATTGTGACAGACAGAGTTTCATTCATATTGCAAAGAAATCATCATTCCATTATAATAGTAAGCATATACAACTCATTTACCATTTCATACAATCCATTTCTAAAGATGGACAATTGAAGTTGGAAAACATACATACTAGCCAGAATCATGCAGACATGTTAACAAAGGTAGCAACCAGGGAGAAACTGAGTTCTTTCTCAGTTTCAATTGGCCTTGAAGAATGCAGGTGAAGAAGAGAAATTTTCTAGGTCCAAGGTGCATCATAGTCCAACAGGTACAACAACAATGGAGTTGTTGTGATCGATCTCCAAGTGGGAGTTTGTTGGTTGTGGAGTCTGGTTATCTTCTTGATTTAGAGGTATTTTTTCAGCTGGTTTTGGACCCCATTACCTAATGGGGGGTGTGGGGGGGCTTCCCCCCCCCCCCCCAACACACATCTCTTTCTAGGGGGGTCCAAGTGGGGTAGCAAGAAATTTTGGAGCTCCCCCCTGTAGAGGGTTCGAGGGAAGTTCCCTTGAAGAGAATTTTTTTGGAAAATTGTCTTGTAAAATATTGTAATTTCATAGTCAATTTGGATCGTTCATTATAAGGTCGCAAATCTAACAATAGAAGTTATGTTAGGGTTTTTTTTCCCTAGAAGGCAACCCTCTTTTAGGAGGGAATTGTACTATGATATTGTATGTGTGTGAATATTGTATTCTGAGAGAGGCGACTGTGAGAGAAAGAAGAGGAGGTTACAGTAGGTATGTTGTAGGTTATATCCCTTCATTTGTTGGATAATAATAAAGGAAATGCCTAGAAATTTCTATGGTGGATGTAGCTCATGCTAGGTGAACCATGTATATCTGTGTCTCTATTGTATTGTGTATCTTTTCTGTTTTATTTTTGCATTTATTTTATTTTATTGCTCTGTGATCCTTTAGTCTAACAGTTGAGGGGGATCTCCTGTGATAGCGACCCACTAGGTCTATTTCCCATAGGTGCAGAGTTATAAGTAAACTATATTGCAGCTCTAAGATTGAGATGCTCTCGAACTCTTTCCATGGGCCCAAAATACTTGATTTAACAGAGTTTTGTAATGCTCTATTATTGCACCTAATTTCCAGGCGCTAAGATCTCATTTTTGTCTACGCGACCAGTGGTTGTGACCAAGTGCTTATCCACTTGAGCGTTTAAACCTTGGCACTAACTTCTAGCGCTCTCGTTAATGTGACCAATGGCTATAATCGTCGGCTAATCTTTGTGGATGTACACGATCAATCTAGATCATTGATTTATTCCCTTTAACGGATGGTTGTCACGTATAGCAGTCTTGGAACATCAGGACTCCATGCCTTCTCAACAACCCAAAAATCACGAAGGCCGCAGTTTGTAATGATCTGGACCATTGATCTTGTTGGTGATCAACAGTCACAATCTCTTTTTTTATGATATCGTTCAATGATGTATCACCGTCAATCTAGATCGTAGATCCAATATAGACCGTTGATTCTCCTTTAGTTATAGTTCAACTCACTACGTGGGCCACCATGGAACTCTGAGTAGTATGAAACCTTGCTTCCACATATCATCCCTTGAATGGACTCCTTTACATCAGCGTGATGTATCTCGGTCTCAACAAGGGTCGTCGATCTACAGACTTAAGATTGACTCTTCGTCATTGACCTACATTCAAAGGCTTGCCACATAAACCATGTATAGGGGACCTAGTTTCCATGTGTCACTTCCTAAATAGAAGTTATTTCGTTAGCATGACATTTTCATCATCGGGACCTTAAAAATTTTCATTCCTCTAATACTTTAAAACCTTCACTACTCATGGCCTACTATAACAAAAATCATTGATCTAGATATGGATCGAACGATCATGATTCTCCCTTAACTTCCACATGTCGTTTAACTCCCGATACATTGTCGTTTGTCTATCTGACTCAAGATTTGACGGTCAAATTTGTTCCCATCACCGGACTGTCAGGACTTCTATAGAGTCCTTCTAACCCTGATCCAATGATCAGGACTTAACTGTGGGGTGATCCTAAGGTTATAAGTGATCCTTACTTCATGATATAGTTTGACATGATTTGGATATTTCATCCTTCCAGTGATCAACGATCAATGACTACTTTAGCTTCTGTTGCATTCAAGCCTACAACAAACACTCAGATAGAGTCCAATTTTGGACTTCAATCACACCAAATATCAATGCAATAGGAAGATATCTAAATCTCACATCGCCATAGAGAGCCAATAAAACACACAAAGATTATATTAATGAATCTGTACACAATTATACAAGGTGTCCTCCCCTTTTTGGCCTGATTTACATTCAGATGGCTTTTGTTTGGCATGTTGACCACACTTGGCCTCTTACACACTCAATTCCCCTTTCTCACTATGTCTCTAAACACACACTTATTAATTAATTTCTTAATGCCTGAAGGCTTACAAAATATACAACACATGGCTGAAACCTCAATTCATTTCAAATCCTACTCAGACTCCACAAAATTTTCAAGGATATCTTAGATCCACAATATCCTCAAAAGATCACTCTAGGATCTCTTCTAAACCTCACAACTCTCGAGATGTGCAATCACAGGAAAATTCACTTACATTCAACCAAACTCAATTAAACAAACCTTGTTATATGCATTCCTTTTATACTTTCAATAAAACATAGGAAATTACAATAACAACAAGTTAGGGAACCAACTCCCTTGGTAAACTCAAAGACCCCCTAGGCCTATTCAACAAGGTAGATATTGGAGGAAAAAATGCTCCTACATCAGACTCCCAGGGTTAAAAAAATTCCATGATCTCATGATCATGTGTCTTCAATTGAAGTCCTCCTCTGATCCTTTGTTGATTATGCCCATATGCATTGTTTCATATGTCCTCTACTACAATCCTCCATCTTCAAGGATCCCAAATTTTGTTATGTTACTTCTCATATTGTTGGTTTCCCTATTGTCTCATCTCTACCTGATATTTTCCAGGATCCCATATCTAACTTTGATTCTTACCAGTTACCTTGCTGACATAATCTCTCTCAGCCAATTGTAGTTTGTGGCTGATTGCACTTCTCATTTCCCGGTATCTCCATCTAGACTTATTCATCGTCATCTTCCATAAAGCATCTATTTCAATGTCCAACACTACCTTTTTTATCTTCCATGGTATTGTTGCAAACTTGTTGTTGCACTTCTGTAGACATAATGTGTATGTCTCTTGTTGTGGTTTCTTCATCCTTTTCCTACATCCATCTTGCTGCAAAAATAAGCTCCTTGTTTTTTTCCTTGATGTCCTTACATCCATGGGAATACTCATTAATGTTTACAACTACAACCTACAATTTCGTCTTGTCCTCATTTTCATTTACTTTAGACAACTCTGCATCCTATTGTTGTTTAGAATTCACATACTCATACAAACAATTAGTTTGAAAAACTAATAATTCTTCTTCTACTCTTGATGCCTCAAATCCTTCCTTTATATTAGGTATCATTGAAGACTATGTGCCTGCAACTATGCAATATTCATCAATCCCTGAATTGATCAACCAATTTTCCAGTAGTCTTAGTTCTTCGTCATAATCTCTCAACATTGTCTTTGAATGCCTCTCTTTAACTCCTTCATTTTCATTGTGGTTTTCTTCATAACCTGCATACACACGCCAATGATTAATTTCAAATCCACGAGACTCCAAAGTCTCATATGGCATCATCTCCTTTTGTTGTTCTGAGCACTTCATAAGACTTTCATCATTTGTTTCTTCATTTACAAGTTGTGTATAGTCTTCCCCATGACTATTTTTACGAGATAGCAATATCCCATCTTTCTTCGTAACAAAATTATGGTTATGTTATGTGACTTTAGAAATCATATCTCTCCCTTCAACAATATTTATGACAATTCCAAATGATTGGCCAGCTTCATCCTTTGCACAACTTGTAAACACACACAAATCATTAGTTTTAAGAACATAATATTCTATGGTCTCATTTGATGCTTCTGACATCATCCCCACATGATGTTATGAACTTTATTTATAGTTCATGAGACTTTCAACATGTATCTCTTTATAATATCCATCATCATCCTCTCCAAGGAATGATCATTTCTCTGGTTCACAGAAGTGAACTCCTTCTTCCATCATTGTCCTCTGTCTAAACTCAGTTGCTCTGAGTTTCTCTTCCTTTAAAGAAGCATTCAACTTTTGGATCAATTTATTCATAGACAATTGCACAATGGGTCACTTAACCTTCTTATTCACATTCCAACCCCTCCTATGGTCTTCATTGCTTTCTTGTAGTAGCTTCAAAATTATACCGAGTATTTCCTTAACCTCGGTAAATTATTTTTCAAACTCCTCTTAGTTCATCTTTCTTCCAACTGCTTTGGATTCCTTATTCCTCTTGTTGTGTCTTTTCTCTTAACCTTTGTCATGACCATCAGTAGTCATCTCCATCTTCTCCCTTGTGAGCTTCTCCCAGTTCACTATGAGCTACATCAAGCATTCTCTGTAGCGATTCTTTGCATCTTGCCACTCAATACCTCATCAAGCTTTTCATGAGCCTGACCTCCTGGTATTCTTCTGGTTCTCTCCTCTAAAACCTATTGAGAATCATCTGTTCTTCTCCGAATTATGTACCTACTCACCTTTCTATGAGAACTCATATTATTCTCCTCACTTCCAATCCTACGCTAGAAATATTTACAGCACTCCTTGCTACAAGGTTTAGCCACAAGCTTCTCTCAAGAGCTTCTCTTGTTCTTCATCCTCTGTCGCAACTTCTCTGTTGTCATAGAATCTGCCATTTCCCTACTTCTACTTGCAACACAATCGTAATTTTAACCATAATTAATAATAAAACATCAACCCAATACCTGAAATATCTATTCTCAGATATTGTCTTCTCAACATCTCTCCCCAACTCAGCTTCTTTGGTTGAAATGATATCAATGCTGCAGAAATTCCCTGATGCAATTATATATCCAATTCCTTTTTCTGCAATTGCAAGTTTTGCAAATTCTCTTTTTTTCAATATCAGAGCAAAGTTGTGCTTTGATACCAATTGACAGTGACCCACCAAGTCTATTTCCCAGAGGTGTAGAGTTATAAGTAAACATTTTTGCAACTCCAATCTCGAGCTGCTCTCGAACTCTTTCCATAGGCCCAAAATCCTCGATTTAACAGAGTTCTATAACGTTCTATTAACCTAAACTCTACGTGCTAATATCTCCTTTTTATCTACGCGACAAGTGGCTATGACCAGGATCTTAACCACTTAAGCACTTAAACCTTGGTGCTAACTTCTAGCACTCTCGTTCATGTGACCAATGTTCATAATCATCAGTTAAGCTTCACAGATGTACGCGATCAATCTAGATCATTGATATATGCCCTTCAATGGATGACTGCCATGTATAACGGTCCTGGGACGTCGGGACTCCACACCTTCTCAATAACCCAAAAATCCCAAAGGTTACGGTTTGCAATGATCTAGACCATTGATCCCATTAGTGATCAATTGTCATGATCTCTTCTGCTATGAGATCATTCAACGATGAATCATCGCCGATCCAGATCATGGTTCTAGTATGGACCATTGATTCTCCTTTAGTTATAGTTCAACTCATGATGTGGGCCACCACAAAACTCTAAGCAATATGGAACCTTTCTTCCACGTGTCATCTCATGAATGGATGCCTTTAATTCAACATGATGTATCTCGGTCTCGACAATAGCCATCGATCTAAAGACTCAAGCTTGAATCTTCGTCGTTGATGTGCATTCAAAGGATTCCCACAAAAACCATGTAAAGTGGGACCTGGTTTCACTTCCTAAATGGAATTTCTTATGTCAGCATGACATTTTTTGTCAATGAGACCACATAACTTTTCATCCCTATAATAAAATAAAGATCCAATCAATGAAAGTTGAACGATTCACTCTCGTGAATGGATATATCTACAAGTTAGGCCTTGATAATATTTTGCGAAGATGTGCATTAGAGCATGAACATGACATAATTAATAAAGCACACGTAGGCTCAGTGGGAGGTCACTTTCAAGCTGACACGATAGCCAAAAAAATCCTTCAAGTCGGTCTTTGGTGGTCGACTTTACACAAAGATTGTCGAGAACAGATAAATAAATGTGATAAGTGTTAGAGGATCAAATGGCCATTATGGGAAAATGAAATACCCTCGCATTTAGTAAACCCTTGTTTACCGTTTGAAATTTGGGTTATTGATTTTGTCGGTCCATTCCTAAGAAGAGAAAAAAGATCGGGGGAAAATATATATAATTGCGGCAGTCCAATACTTAACTAAATGGGCAAAGGTGGAACGAGTCGAAAATTGTACAAAGAAAACAGTTGCAAAATTCACCTATGAAAACATAGTAACCATATTCAGTTTTCTTTTGACAATAAATAGTGATCAAGGAACTCAATTTATCAATAATACAATTGAAGTGTTGCTCAAAATTTTCTTGATCAACCATAGAAATATGACTACATATCATACATAGGTCAATGGAGTTGTCGAGTCATTCAACAAGACATTACACAAGGGATTATCAACTATATGTGGATTTGACAAAGATTATTGGGACGATGAGGTTCCAGCAATACTGTGGCCCTATAGAACAACGTATAAAAGATCGATTGGCCAGACACCATTCAAGTTAGTCTATGGTCAAGAAATTGTAATTCCACTACACTTATGTGCTAACGGAGGAAGGATAGCCTCCATCCTGGAATTCGACCATGTGCTTAACACAAGACAACACTTCTATCAGTTAAATCAATTAGAAGAAGAAAGGATGCTTGCACAATAGCATTAGGAAATCCAAAAGAATCAACAAAAATCTTGGCACAATCAACATTTTTAAAAGAAGGATATCAATGAAGGAGACTTGGTACTTTTATACAACAGCCGAGTAAAAGGAAAACCTAGAAAGTTAGAAACTACAAGGTTGGGTCCATATGTGATAGAGGACATACGACTAACATGATAAGTACAAATAAAAACCTTGTTGTTGGGTATGTGTTATATTCTTTGCACGAGTAGTAGTGTTTGAGCATCTGCACCGGGTGCGCAGGGGGGCGGAGCCCCCCGCGTGGGGGTTCGGGGGCAACGCCCCCGAATTTTTTTTTTTTCGGAACGACATATTTCCGTCGAGACGACATATTTCCGGGACCACATGATATTAGGTGGTTTTTTGGCACATGGTTTTTTGTCGATGGTTTTCTATTTCTAGTTAAGGAATTAAGGTTTTGGACTAATCCAGGTCATTGGGTTAGGGTTTTGGATGCCGCTGGCTCCTATATGTATATTGTATTGTAAACAATGTAACACAAT
>JZKD02S1672826.1:1135720-1160285 GCA_000966675.3 Picea glauca | reverse complement strand
CTTTGAAGAATGTTGCAGATTCATTAACAAAATCTGTGAGCACTGAGAAGTTCTCTTGGTGTAGAGGATCCATGGGCATTGTTGCCCTGGATTGTTGACTATGTAACCCTGTAATACCCTGTGTGCAAAGAAAACAACAAGTGGGAGAATGCTGGGTATGTGTTATATTTCTGGGACGACATATTTCTGCCGGGACGACATATTTCCGAGACGACATATTACCAGGACGACATATTTCCGGGACCACATGATATTAGGTGGTTTTTTGGCACATGGTTTTTTGTCGATGGTTTTCTATTTCCGGTTAAGGAATTAGGGTTTTGGAATAATCNAGGTCATTGGGTTAGGGTTTTGGATGCCGCTGGCTCCTATATGTATATTGTATTGTAAACAATGTAAAACAATGTATGAATATAATATATGTTGGTTTTCCCGGTTTGGGTTTCTAGGTGAAAAATCTCTGTGTAATGTTTATATTTGCCATTGTATCTTTTCTGTTCTTTTCTGAATATCAGTTTGTAGTAGATATTGTACAAGGTTAGAATTTACACTTGCAAGGGCACCCTTCAAAAAACTAGTCAATGGGGCTCGATTAAAAAAATATAACACATAGCAATCTCAAGTCCTGCTGGTGAAAACCTCCTCGGGGGTGCTAGTAGGACTCGACTAGGTTGAAAACCCCTCGAGGCAACCTAAGTCGAAGTGAGAATAAAAGAATACATAAAGAAAAGGAAAAATAAAAATAAACATAAAAGAAAAGATAAGCAATAAAGAAGCAAAAGATTAAGAAAAAAATCAAAATTAAGAAAGCAATAAACAAGTCGGTTATTCAAATTGGGTACAAAACTATTCGACAATTACAAGCTATATGACCGACTCGAACCAACAAACATTCATTCATGCCAATATCAGAAGAGAACAAAGCCCATGGTCAGCATTAAATTCCAATAGAGAAGAGACACAAAAATCTAGAGCAAGTTCAGTATCAAGACAAGACCTACATCATTACTTAAAGAGGCGGACAAGTCAATCCATTGAAAGGGAAATACACCTAGTCAAATGAGAAACTCATCAATCAAAATGTGAATTCTAAAAATCAATCGAGTGGGAAATATATCAAGCAAGTGAGCTTGCAAATAATATCTCAAGCAAGCGAGAACATCATCAAGTGAATCAACAAAGAAAGCATGTCTTAAAAAATCCAATCACTAATCAAGTTGATAAAAGAAGGGATATCGACTTGGTCAGAAAAATCAACTGAAGGTCCTCAACCGACCAGAGGAATGAAAATGACCAGACTATACAAGTAATGAAATTTGACCCATTCGACTGTATTCCTCGAGAAAACAAACTTGACTCAGTCAAAGCAGCCAATCCGCAGGAGACCATTAATACAATTAATGCTCGACGAGACAAGTTCGACCACCATACCATCGTCGACACATATGTCCCCTCACATGAACCAATAATTACACCTGACATTATGATCGAGGCATGTGAATTAATGACTCCACTGGACGAATTAAAATCAATATCACAATAGGCATCTTTGGCTAAATTACCTACTTAGAATCATTGGAGGTCTGATCCATAGAATCACCAGAATACCACATGGGGGTATGCTTGTACCTAAAACCCTAAACTCCAATGACTGGATACAAGCTCTCATAGGAGGAACTTCAACAAAAAAATTAAAAAGGGCAGTTGATTAACAGAGTAATCGACCTCTGTGAAAAATGGACCTGCATAATAGTCTAACTATGTTTTACAACTGCAGGTCAAGCTTCGAACGTGAAGCTCACAATGTTGGAACCAATTGGCCAAATACATGAGTCGGGGGCATAGTTCAACTAGGCAGAGCACTTAGTTGTGCTGATTAAAAGAAATTGTAAGGACTATCAAGAGAATGGTCATTCCATCAAATTTATAGACCTCGACTATGAACAACTACACAAATTTTCACCTAGAGCAGTTGGATTATCAGAGTCTCCCCCAACCGAGGTAATGCTTAAGTATTGGGTAAATCATCTAAAGAAAATCTCCCACAAGGGGAGAGTGGAACAAAAATTTTGATGGGTCTTACCATTGAGTGCCCATATTCAGTTAATCCTCAACTACACCAAGCTTTGGTGTGGAGTCAATGAGGGGTAAGCGCCAAAAGAACTAGAACATTAGTCGATGAAGCTCCAACTATTTCAAGAGATCGATAGACAACTAGGTCTTGAAACACCAATCCCACCAGAGGTATTGAGTAATAATTCAACCATCTTAACAGCCTTGATAGATGGAGAATGGGAGGAATAAAGAGAAGAGACCCTACATACAATACCATTTGTCCCAAATCTAGGCATGGAAGCAACTGCACCAGTAAAATAGACTTCGACTAACAGCAAACAACTGGAAAAAGTAGTCAAAGGTAAACATGTCGTCGACTTCGAGGAAAACCTGGAAGATATAAATATTATATGGAAAGAAAAGTTCAAGTCAGATATTGTGTTGGACTTCAACGACCCATTAATAATAGAAAAAATTGCTTCGTTCACCAATAAATAGTCACAAAGACTCATCTGAAAGAAAGCAGACTCGATAGGCTCGTGCTATTACAAGAAACATTTTGAAGTCAAGCGTTAGGCCTCAATTTCAAGAAATGATGGTAGCAACAAATGCAAAGAAGGTCGAAGCAAGAAAAACTAAGGCAACCTTGGAAAATCAAATAGAAACAAGGAAGCAGGAACAAAGTACAGGTCAGTCGACACCAGTTGCAACACATCGTTCGAAAAATATTCAACACGACCCCAATAAGCAACCCATTCCAAAGAAGTAGCACACACACACAAAATCATTATCGATCTTACAAGTGAGTCACCACCACCTAAGGTGACTCTGATTATTGAGGAAACAAGTGCAACAAAGGAAATGAAGAAACATAAGAAGAAATTATGGGCAGAGAAATGGCAAGTATCATCATATGAAACTATTTCATATCCCCCCTCTAATCATAATAATCAAGAAAGTGAATTGCACTCAGATTCAAATGAGGTCAGATAGAACCTATAGAAAGGAACTACTAAGAATACTACCACAATCAAGTCGACCCCTTTGGATAGGTCAAATCCATCTGACTCGACACAACCTGAAGTCGGTCCTAGAAAAGAAAGTCGTTCAATCTGCACCAACCAAGTCACAACAGTAGGTACCTTGGAATGTGCATAGACGGCTATAAACACTCAAGGATCGACACATACTAATTCACCACCATTGTATGAATCAGATCCTCCTGAGAAATCCAATAAAGAAACAAGAATTCCCAACAATATAAGCAGTCGAAAGAGGAACAATCGACTGACCACAATGTTGATCAACAAAATAGAGATGATGATGATGGTGTAGAAATTACTAAGGATAGATTATCTCCACTAGAGAATCCTCCTTCGGGAAGTATTTAGGAATACCAGTCGAATCCCCCAGATCAGACTGAAAATACAGAGCAAAATCAAGAACAGGGTCAAGGTAGAAATGATGGCAGGAAAGACCCCATCACATAGCCAGAATTATGAGAGAACACTGAGCAAAATCAAGAAAAGGATGATACAAACAAATCCAATGGCACTGAAACAGAGAAGGATAAATAACATGCAGAAAAGGGAAGTAAAAAGAAAAAGACCATACATAGGAAGGACAGTTCCCTAAAGGTGATTACATTTACAGCCTTCAAGTCAGTCGGGTCGACAAGACCCCCTGCAAAAACAATATTTGACCCATTAGTCGCATCATATGAACAGATGATTGACCTGTATGTTGAAGTAACAAAAGAAGCAACTAATAGATGGAAACGGGTCCCTAGGAATGGCGCTTAACTGATAGCAAGGAGAAACAAGAAGAAATTTGTATTGAAATATTGCACTCAACTTGCTAAAGAAAATTTTGGCATTGAACACCCAACAGAAGGACTCGACCCTCTTGCACTAGTTAAAAGTCTGGTCAAAGCAATCATAACCATAGGTGCCAACAATCAGTCGGAAATCCAAGACCTAATATAGGAAAACAAAGAACTCAATTAGTTGCACAGTAGATTACTAAGGAGCAATTAGGATGGATTAGCTCAAGAAACAACAACAATTTTCCATTTGGAGAATGGAAAATTCAAGGAAATACGACAACAACTAGAAATGGCCAACTCACAGGAGGTAGTTATCAATAATGTACTCAACAATTGGCCAACATACTTCTCTTCAACCTACAACAAGCTTAAAGAACAAAGGACAATAATTGTTGATATAAGGAAAACAAGAGAACTCACCAGCAACATAAAATGCAAAGCAACCATATCAATCCACATCGCAAAAGAAAAGGTGATGCAAACAGAGTTGTCCAAACAAGAAAAATAATGGTTGAGGGAGGCAACTAAAGCTCAAGAAGCAGTAGAAAAATCCATCAAGAACCTCGACCAAGTTAAACAAAAAATGCAGGAAGTCGAGCAGAACTTTGACCTAGAGTTGACTACTGTGCAAAAGTCCCCCTTGACCAACAAATTAGATTTTATGGGGAAATTAAAATCAGTGGGAATAGAGGCACAATACTCCATTGAAGAATGGAATATGTTTTCACACCATTTACAACAAATAGCTCCAAGTATTTATCAGACAACATTTGAAGGCCTATCGAATCAACCTGTAGAACAGTCAAAGGCTACATCGAATTTTCGAAAAAAGTTGTAGTTTTTCAATCCCACACCCTTTGATTCAAACCTCATGACTACTAGTCATCAGTCAAGAACTACAGAGCTAATCATCAAGTGATCAGAGGAACCACATGTATAAGTTAAAATGACTTCTATTCCACAAAATGTCAAAATGCATGAGTGGGAGATTCATGAAGAAACACATGAGCAGACTGTGCGACCAGAAGGAAATCCATCAAGCAAGTGACATCCAAGTAATATATTCCAAAATTGTTCAACATCAGCATATTTTTATCTTTCTATCAATCTATTTATTATTCTCATATTGTAATATGTTAAAAGATGATATAACCTACTGGTGAAAACCTCTTTGGGGGCACCAGTAGAGTTTATCAAAAAATTTTAATGTAATAGCCACACTCCCCCCTTGCTTGGGACGAGCAAGGATTTGAGAAGCGGGGGGGGGATGTTGTAGGGGCTAGTTGTCTCTGTCGACTAGACTTGCCATTCGACTAGTCAAGTTGGTTGCAGAAGTTAGTCGAATAGACAGTTAGAGTCGACCGACCAAGTAGTTAAAGAATGCAACCGACTAATAAATGTATATCACACACACACACACACACACACACACGTGTGTGTGTGTGTGTGTGTGTGTGTGTGTGTGTGTGTGTGTGTGTGTGTGTAGAGAGTGAGATTTTTTGGCTATATAATAAAAAGAATTGACGGTTCTCCCACTTCGTGTATATGTCTACTTGTGTCTCTATGTGATTCTATATATGATGTTTTAATGTGTATTGATATGTGTAAGGATCTACCTGTAGCTTCTTGAACTTTCCCTTTGACTAAAACACACACCCATATGTGTCAAGCATCCACTGTCAACATCCCTACTAATGCATATGCATTTTAACTTCATTGTATGCATCATGCACTCTAGTGCATTCTGTTTCATTTCACTTATTTATTTATTTATTTATGTTGTAGTTGGTTGTCCTAGAATTTATTCAGATCCTTGCTGCCTTGTGTGCTCTTATTTTGATAATCTACACTATTGTTTTCTTGTATGAACACTTTCCAACCAAGTTCTACTTGGCCATTCTGCAATCCAACCAATGTGTTCTTTTTGCATCAGCTTCTCTTAGGCATTCATACCCAAACTTTACCTTTACAAAGCATTCCAGAACCTTGGAATGAGGTAGCTCACAACATTCCATTACTCTGCTACCACAACATCCTTGAAACAAATTAACCATACCCTAGTATTACTTCTAGTTGTCCACTAGATTTCCCAGTTTGGGGAATATTTCACTTCACTTCATTTAACAATTCCCTATGAAGCCATACTCTTCCCACTCAAGACCATTCCCAATGAAAGTTTATTTTCATTTAGTGACACTTTTCAAGTGAAAGAACCTTCACTATTCTATTCATGATTTCTTTGCATGGGTATCATGCTTCCACTGTGAACTCTAATATCCAATCCTAGGCTTGAATTTATCTAATTATACCTCTAATTTTGCAAAGTGTGCAAGCAACCATTTTGTTAGAATTACTATAGAATTGTTGTCAATTAATGCTAAAAGTCCTTTTTCTGCTGAATTCATGAAGAATTATATCATAATTCCCCAAATTATAATAGTTCCATATTATTCTCCTTTGAATCATATTTCCAGTGACTATTCTTTTGCCTCAATCCGATCTTTGATTTAAAAACAACAGCTTCCAGGAAAATCTATTTTAACCTTATTTATGCATTTCTCCCCTAGTGTAATTTTATTGAAAGGCCAACTTCTCTCAATTGCAGAAGAAAATATGTCAAGAAATAGAGAAATTTTTGTACGAGAAATAGACAATAATATTGATAGGTAATTCATAACAACTCTCATATTTTCAATCTGATGCTCTAGTAAAAAGTTGCAGTAATCTCAAAATGACAACTTCGTCCTTTTTCAGCCCTTTTTCCAGACTTAGAATTTGTAACAAAACTGTCTATCTCTCAATCTCTGCACTTATGGAAAAATTTCACTAAACCAAAGTTGTTTGTATTAATGAGTACATAAAATGTTGAGTAAATAAAATTTTCTTGTTTTGTGACTTGGGTCACTTCTCCTCTAAAAGTATAAAAAAGGCCCGAAATAAGGGGATTTTAGCCTATTTCAGTATCCTTGTTCCAATACCCATTGAATTTATTCAATTCCTTCATGCGTTATTTCCATGTTTGCTTTATGGAATCTCTCTAACAATTTCATCTTAATCTAGATCTCTGCCAATGATTTCAACCCAGACCTTTAAAAACTACTATTTAGTAATTTCTGACAAATCCAAGTCGAAATGGACAATGGCCCTCTCTGACACTTTTGTATATCTCCTCTCTGCGGACAAAACCCAAAAGATTCATCTCAATCCAACTTAATATGCTCCAATTATGGCCAAAATAAGAAAATGGCTCTAGACTGATTTTTTTTTTTTTTAAATTGATAGACAGTCTTACCTACGCAACAATTTGTATCGTCAATCTCAGATCGGAAGAAATATAGACCGTTGATTCACTCTTTATAAGCGATCAACGATTTATTTTATAAACTAAACTTTCCCACCAATCTCCCCGATGCTCGATCATCGATCATTTTTATTCACAAACCAAAAGTTGCCCATGACTCTCCCCGACGCCCGATCATCGACCATCAGCCATCGGTCATCTCTCTTGGAAAACCAAGATTGCTCACAAATCTAGGCAAACCCCAACCATTGGTGATCTGTTATCTCTTCGTTGACATGGAACCTATATTGACATGGCATGACACACACATGACACATAGATGATGACATGGCATGACACATCATCTTGAGGCATCAACTGGCATGACATGGCATGACACATCATCTTGAGGCATCAACTGGGATGACATGGAATGACACGTGGATGGTGATGTGGTATGATAGTCACCCTCCTCTTTTGTTCATTAACCATCAACAATGTCTCTTGGAAGAAATTTTTAACTTCACACTAAATATGTCAACCATCTACCATCGGTGTCGAATATTTCCTTTGGCTGCATGAAACTTTCACCAAATTTCGTCGATCACCGATCATCAACCATCGGTGATCGGAGATTTATTTTGGATGAATCAACTCTTCACCAAAACTTGTCGATCCCTAACCATCGACCATCAACAATCGTAGATGTTTTTTGGTCGAACCAACTCTTCACCAAAACTTGTCGATCCCCGACCATCAGTCATCGACGATCGAAGATGACTTTTAGATGCATGAACTCCCTTTTCCAAAACTTATCGATCCTCGATCATTGGCCATCGGTGATCAGATATTTCTTTTGGCGAACTTCAACACTTCGCCAAAACTTGTCAATCCCCGACCATTAGCCATTGACAATTGGAGATTTTTTTGGCGAACTTCAACACTTTGCAAAAAATTGTCAATCTTTGACCATCGACCATCGAAGATTCTTTTGGCGAACTTCAACACTTCACCAAAACTTGTCGATTCTCGACCATCAGCCATCGACAACCGAAGATTTCTTTTGGAAAACTTCAACACTTAGAAATTTCAACCAAAACCCAAGTGGGTCTAGGTTGTCGATCTCCCGTCACGAATGGTCTTGACCGTTGATCTTCTCCAACTTCCCAAATGGCCGAAAACGAATACGGATCGTTGATCTTCCTCATTTCCCCAACCACCAAAATGAATCTCGGTCTTCGATCCGATAACCTTTCCAAACTTCAAAACCTTTTAAATTTTTAAATTTATCAAGGGTGAATATGGGTCGTTGATCTCGATATCGAACACGATCTCGATCGTTGATTTTCTGAACTCTTCCTTGCGTTATAGCGTCCAATAAAATATAATTTTTTTCGACCTCCCAGGTCAAATTTGGCTCTATAAATCTGCATATCAACTCCATTAAACTCCTCAAAAAATTCTGGGTTATTTAAAACTCAAATCTTCTCATGAATTTGGGGAATTCCTCTCTAATTTTTTCATTTTTTTCCCAAATTTGCACTCATCCTGGCCCATACTAGTCTGGTGTTTGAACCAGAGGCTCTAATACCACTCTGTGACATACCTGGCCACCAGGTTGAACCATGTTACCTCAATAACACCCTTCAATAACGCTCTTATACCACTTTTAACGTAGTCGGTACAACAAACCCAAAACGTTTTTCTCGGATACTGATATTGAACATACCCATTGCCCCAATACTTCCAAATTCTCCCTCTTTGATTGATTATGAATTTTTGTTCCATTCTTTCCATTCAAGAAATGTCAATCCAAAGCATGCAATTAATTAGAACATGTTAAACCATAAAATAATACTTAATAGCACGCCATGCACAACAATAACTAGCAAGTAGGCACATTATAAATAAATCATATCTTAGAGATAATAATAATACATAGTGGAATATAAATATACAGAAAACACAGAGAGAACTTATCATTAATTGAACCATTCACCAACTGGTTGCAGACCAAGGATGTTCCTCCCAACCATATACATTGTTTCTCCAAATCTCAACATCAGCTCACCCCCGAGCCATGTCTATGAATCTAGAAGGACATGGCCTATGCCAACTCTACCCACATCAATTATATAATAGGCTCTCATGTTTTCCCAACCACACAACAATCCTAATTTCCAACTATCTTCCCCTTCAGCCACCATAACCTAAAGAAATGAACCTCTTTCTCTGTCATCCAGTCCCTTAGGTTGTTCAATTTCTCTCCAATGCTCCAATGCTACTGGTCAGGAAATCACAATGCCATAAACTCTTAGGGTTCTTAGTTGTGGACAATTATTTTAGAATTGTCATCAATATCATACACATCAGCATCCATCCCTTCCTAAAATGATCAATAAATCCTCACAACCATCTAGCAATGGATCTCTACCCCCAACCATTTGTTTCCATGCCCATACCAATAGCAAACAAATGCGTAAGAATGAATGAATGATTAACACTAAATGAAGAACCAAATGAAAGAGTGAATCACCCAAACAACCCAATGAGGGGTTTATATGTTTACTTGAAAATCAAGAACCACATGGCCTTCCTCAAGAAGCTCATGTAACCACTTCCTTAAATAAAACCAAGATGGGTAAATAAAATAATATAAAAGACTTAGCCCCTTTATCCCCCTATCTTATGGAATCATATACCCCTATCTATATTCCTTGTCCATCTTGCAACCAACGATGTATTTTATTAATATATATAGAATGATTACATTTCCTAAGCACTATGGCCCCTTTTCAAATTTATTGGCTCACTAGCCTAAGTCACAATTACGTAATATGTTTTAGTCATATGGATCAAAACCAAGGGTGTTACAAAAGAAAAGAGGATTGTTGGAACTGTGAATGTGTTCGACAATGATCTGAAGGATCACTGACAAGATCACAATTTGCTTCTCATCTTGAATAGACCCATCTAGGAAGTGGTGTTGTTGGTGGAGGTTCATGTTCAATGGACTCATATGCCGGAAGGTGAGAAGGCAGAGGTGGATTTTCATCCTCGCTGTCGTCATCTGAAGAAGAAGAAACTAGAATAGGAACTGAGGATGGCACAAACATTGAACATGATTTACAAGCTAAAGATGGCACAAATGTCGATTCAGGCTCACGGGCCAAGAGATTTTCATTAAATTTAACATCTCTTCTAATGATAATTTCATTAGAATGAGGTTGAAGAATTATGTAACCTTTGACATCTTCAGAATATCCAACAAAAATACACTTCTCACTTTTACACTATAAAACTTTCATTTTCTCATCAGGAAGGTGAGCCCATGCTACACTACCAAATACATAGAAATGGATTACATCTAGATTAATTTTAGTCCATGCTTCTTCCAGCGTTATATTTTTTAGAGCCTTTGTGGGAGCGGGATTTACTATGTAATTTGCACAGTCGATGGCTTCTTCCCAATAATGAAGACTTAATCCTTTATATTGGATCATACAATCAACCATTTCCTTTAATGTTTGATTCTTTCTTTCATCGACACCATTTTGATGTGGTGCATATGGAACAATATGTTGCATTTGAATGCCTTGTGCAATTCAGTAACTTGTAAATTTGTTGTTCACATATTCACCTCCATTATATGTTCTTCACCTTTGAAGTTGATGTCTAGATTGTTTTTCTATAAGGGCCTTGTAGGCCAAAAGCTTGTCAAAAAAATTTCTCTTAAGTTTCAAGGAGTAAACCCAAGTGCGTTTTGAGAATTCATTAATGAAAGTTAAGAAATACTTGCACCCAAAAAAAGGAGAAGAAAGCATACCACACAAATCACCATGAATAAGTTATAAATGGGTCAAGGTGTGCCAAGAGGCACATTTGTCAAAAGTATCTCGATGATGTTTGTTGAGAACACAGCGGGCATAAACACCATCTTTGCAAGAAACAAGAGGAAAACCAGTGATCATGTGTTGATTACATAGTTCCTGCAATGAGCGATACTTTACATGACCTAATTTTTCAAATTTGTACAACTTGGTAATATCATCCATAATTCCCATTGTTAGGACATGCTTAGGATCTTTTAAATCTTGATTACAACTTGGTGAGGTGAGAACTCTACAGTTTTACCTTCACCTGAATGAGTGATTTAATACATTGATAGAAGGTTGCAAGAAAGAATTGAACACATAATACATTATTAAAATGACCATTATCTACTTGAATTGTTCCAGACCCTACGACATAAGAGATCTATCATCACCAAGAAATATTTATTTGGTGTTACATTTATTTAGAGCAAAAAAAAATGGTTTTATCCTTATCCATATGATAAGTTGCTTCAAAATCAATAAGCCATTCATCAAAACAAGAAGTAGAAGTTGCATTGAAGGAGAAACTAGAAGCAAAAAGTGCATGTCCATGAGAAGAATAGTTAGAAGAAGAAGACTTGATAATGATGTTGTGCTTCTTCATCGTTGCTTCTAAGACTTTCATGTTTTTAAAACATTTAGACTCCACATGACCATCTTTCCCACAAAAGTTGGAATTCTTGTAAGTGTTATTATTTTTGGATTTTGCTCCTTTTTCACCATTAGGAGCAAAAGTTGGCGGACAGGGTTTGGGACCTTTCTTTTTCTTTTTGTTGTGGCGAGGATGTTGCTTCTTCAAATTCTTGGATTTATCTTTCTGTTGGGTCATTAATGCTTTCTTGGATGTACCTGCAATGCTAATCACTCCAAGTTGCACAATATTATCTTTCTCTCGAATCAGAGAATCACAAAAAGACTCAAGATTTGGTTCTTTATAAGCACTCCCTAGAGCTTCTCTGGTGGCATAAAAGGTAGATACAAAGACATAATATGCACTGCCAAGCTTAGCAAGAATAACATATATGCATCTGTCATCCTTCATATCTATTTTACAGTCTTGACATAAAAGTCTACGTGTTTTGAACTTATAAAAATAATCTTCAATGCAAGGAAAATCATTGGGACTTAAAGTCATTAACTAATTTTCAACATGGTGGGCTCAAATAATATTGTGTTTACCCAACGTAGCTTGAAGCTTTTCCCAAGCTTCATCGGGGTCATCAATTCCTTGAAGGTGAAACCTTAAATCATGAGTGATGGACATTCTGGTAAGTCCACGTGATTCATCATTCTTATTATCCCATTGGGATTTTTTTTGGAATTAGTAGGTTCTTGTTCTTTTCCCAAGGTAATCTAGTACATTCATTTACTTTTTAGTACATCCTCCATATGGGATTTCCATGAGAAGTAGTTGGTACCAGTAAGAAAAAGATCATTGGGAGAAACTATATTAAAATAGGTGGAGAACATGGTTTTAAAATATAAAATTGATGGTTTAGATGGAAAGCTTTCAAAAAAATAGGTTGTTTAAAAAAGAATGACATTGAAAACGAACTTCGGATGTGAAAGTTATGTCTTTTTAAAAAAGGCATAAACGATAACCAAAGAGCCACGTGGCAAGTAGAGGTTGGCCCATGTGGTGATGTCCCTCCTTCTCTAACTTTGCATATAAGATCACTTTTACAATAACCTACTTATGAAGTGACCCCCTTTTATAGAATAAGTGATAATCACTTTTACAATAAAGTTACTTTGTAAATTAGAGTTTCATGCAAAAAAATAACTTAAAAGAAAATATTAAAGTTATTTAATAGTGACTCACTTTTATAATTTAAGTAAAATGCACTTTACAATGAATGAATTAACTTTTTTCAAAACGTAACAAAAAAAAGACTTGAATTTGACAAGACCTTTTACTAAATGAAACAACTTTCAACCAAGTGAGCTAGTGAAAAACACATTATAATTGTAAATGAGGAGGATGGGGGTGTTGTTGTTATAGTTGTTGGAGCTCCAACTCAAGGTGCATGCTAAAAAAAACTTATTTTCATGTGTTCACATACACAAAAAATTTGCTTCCCGACAACAATAAATGGGTTAGATATCGATTAACTTACCCGGAAAATGCAAGTTTTATCTTTGTTTTTTATTTGTCAAGATCGCACAGAACGCATGACAAAGAGCATACATAGGAAATAAAACACTTTCCTCTGTGTTTATGATTTTTCAAGATCACACAAAGTGCAGGGAAAAGATCATACGCAGATTGGAAAGAGTAGCAACCTGGAAACAAAAATAAAAACTGAAATATTATCTTTGTAAAATAAAATTAAAAAGGGCGTATTTAGGCTTTGTACCTCCATATCTGACCGAAATGGCCATATCTTGGGAAAACATAAACCTTTTGGAGTGAAATGAAATGCATTTATAACTAAAAGAAGTGCTCTAGATGCAATGGAACAGTCCTTTCAACCCATAAATGTACAAAAATAGCAGAAACTAGAAATGTGACAACATAACTTCAAGATCACGATCTACAACAAGAGCAGGTCTTCAAACGAGCTCTGATACCATGTTCGAAAACGCAGAGTACTCCAATAGAGGACAAACACCTTCAATAACCACTCACACAACCATATCAAAGATCAACACATCGATGTTTTTACATGGTAAAACCCCATCGTGGGGAAACATCCATGACCCCAACCAACCTGGCCACTCGAGGCAATTTATTAATGCAAATGAAAAATATTACAAGAGATTTTTTCATAATCGATCATTGGCAAATGACCATTCATTCTCTTTAAATGGAGATCATGGACCAATAAGGTGCTAAGCCACACATCAATGTAGTTTTTAAAATCTAGGAGAATATCAGTCTTCAGATCACTCCATGTCTATAACATATCACGACCGTCAGATTACAAATGCATACTAATGAATACTAAATAAACACACTAGAAATTCACTTTAACCTAACAACACATTAGACCAAGTTGAACTTAGCTAACTCCTCAATGTCTAAATATCCTAACAACTGTCCTACGAGGCATCCGATTTTGAATGTAATTGGCACAATTCATTACTTCAACCTAGAAAGAAGGTGACATGTTCTTGGACTGTATCATCCAATTTTCAATCTCTTTTAATGTTTGGTTCTTTAATTTAACAACTCCATTTTCCTTATGGGTGTAGGGAACAAAGTGTTGATGTTGATTGTCATGTTCTGTACAAAAATCCTTGAATGCCTGATTTAACAAAATCTGTGATCATGTTTTCTAACAAATGGTATCATAGCGAAAAGTAACTCGCAGGAAAAGAGGGTTCTTGGTATGAGTGGGAGCAATGACGGAAGATGGAAAGTTTAAGGTCGAGAAATTTAACAGCCAAAACTACCAGTTATGGAAGATGCAAATGGAAGACTATCTATATCATAATGATATTTTCCTAGCATTGGGAGGAAAAGAAAAACAGTCAGCGAGTATAAAGGACGAAGAATGGGAGATTCTTGACAAAAAGATATTGGGAATGATACTTCTATGTTTAGCAACGTTGATGGCTTTCAATATTTCAAAAGAAATGACAATGAAGGATTTGATGAAGGCACTGGCTAAACTATATGGAAAACCCTTGACCTCCAATAAGGTATTTCTAATGAAGAGATTATTTAATATGAAGATGTCAAAAGGTGAGTATGTTGCCAACCATTCAAATGAATTTAATACGGTTACTAATTAGCTAAGTTTTGTAAAAGTGGACTTTGATGATGAGGTTAGGGCTCTTCTAATCTCGTGCTCATTGCCAGAAAGATGGAATGTCTTGGTCGTGGATGTAAGTAACTATGTGCCTGGTTCAAACACTCTGAAATTTGATGTTGTTGTTGGTGTTATCCTTAGCGAGAAAATGCGAAGGAAAAATACAGGCTAGACACTAGGTAATGTCTTTCTAGATTATTAAATCCCGCATAACTCTTTAGAATTTTTTGTTTTAAGCTCTTTTTTATGATTTAATAAATCATATCATTTTACTAATGACTTACTTTGCAGTGTGCTCAATATCTTTTTGAAACAATTTCTATCTCATTTTGAAATTGTCCCATAGGGTAGGTCAAAGAGAGTCTTGTATGTACTCTTTAGTGTGATACATTAATACGAAGCTAGATAAATTACCACAATTTTTTTTGAAACATACAATTTCTTCATAATTTTAATAACAAAATATATTAATAAATAATATTTAAAATTTTAATACATAATAGACAAATTATAAAAATAATACACGATTAATGGTCATTTTAACTGTGGCTGTTCCCATTGAAGTTAAAACTACGAATACCACCGGTTGTTCTTATGGCTACGGAGGTGGGAACAAAGGAAGCTGCAGTTTTGGAGGTGAGTGTTAGAACCCTGGACGGTCAGGCCACCAGGGTGGGAATTCGCGGGAATCAAACTGTTAAGGACCTCAAAAGGCTTCTCAGGAAGGAGTCTTCCTCCTCCATTCTAACTTTTCAAAATTGCCATCTCTTTTTACGAGTAAGTTTAGCTCTTCACCAGTTTTTGGTTTTTAACCCGCTCAAAATTGAAGTTCTGTTGGACTGAAATTAAGCTACATTCGACCATAGCTTACCGCTTATATCGGATATAGTTTGGGGTATATGACTATTGATTGGGAATTGAACTTGTGGTCACACAGAATTAAAAATTTAAAAACCCTTCAACCCCACTATAGTTCAGTTCACTTTCAACGGGCTGATAGAATATGCTTGCAATTTAGATAGTTTAAATTAATTAACTTTGAATCATTGCTATTTCCACTATGCTTAAATTTGACAACTTCCATGGTAGAAATTTAAGCAAGTTACAACATATTTCTTCTTCAAAGTAGAGTAGGAGCTCCTCTACACTTAAAAAGCTATAATTCATTTTGATGTGTCTATAGAGTAGGGGTACTAAACTCCTTACAACCAGGTACTTTCAAAGAAGGGCAACAATTGAATGGTATCTGTTCTATCAAAGTCACCCAGAACTTGCACCTGACTTCATTGCATAAAAAACCACATTAGCACAGGGGCCACGTTTAATATCTTTATCAGATAACCAGTATTGCTGCTTTAACATGACCCACACCTTTAACATCTCTACATTATCATATAAGCAATGTTGCTCCTTTGACATGACCTACACCTTGAAAAGCTTTGGTCAACTGTATTATCAAGGGGGTAAGTTTGTCAAGTTTCAAACCTATGTTGTCATTGCTACAAACACTCCAACTTGCTGCTAGACCATAGCCCGACGGATAGGCCTTGGCAATTCATTTCAGTGAAAGTCATTATGAATTACCATAAGAGTTGACAACAGAAAATTCTTCGTGAAATTACCTTATCAATGAGTATTGACTCTTTTTTGTTTATTCGTTCGAATTTTTAATCTCTACACATTTTAAATTTAATTATGGGTAGCTTCTTACAGTCCTATAAGGCTATATCTTCAAGTAATTTGATTAACTGTTTCCATAGATTAAACTCATTATTAGAGCAACTAACCCTAAAATCTTGAACATCTATCATTTGCTGCTTTAATAAAAGTTTATAAAGCGCTGCATTCTTAATAAACTTGATCAGCTAATTTTAAATACCTGAAATATACCTCAACATAATTAAATAAGAACATGCCTGAGATGGTAAGAGGTGCCTTGGAGAACACTCTTATGGATAATACCATGAGAAAACTATGAACTCTTGACAACTGCTATACAATCATCATCGTGAAATTTCAATAAAATATGCTAGTTATTTATTTCTTTAAAAGTAAAACTGTGTCAAGTGGCATCAAAGCAAGTATTTATTTGTCTTCTGTTGTAGTTCTTAAATGGAGTACGACAAAGCTAAGACGAAATAAATGACAGTGACAGCGTTCACCGCATCCATGGCAGAGCTACTGAATGAAATGTGAATTAGTAAACAAAGCAAATTAATAACCATTCCTTAAATTTTATAGATGTTAAGGCAGTAATTTCAGATAGAATAAGAATTACTCAACAATATAAGCACATGAAAAGGACATGTCTAAGGATGGATATATCTGGCTATGCCTAAATAACTCTCAACAATGTCAATTGAAGTTCAAAACTGATAGTTAAGAGTTTTATGACACCCGACACGGTATACCTGCAAATGGTGGGGTATGTAGGTGGAGTTTTTTTTTTTTTCGGGTAACAACTCCTACGGAAAACCCTCGAGTACTTCGCCTCATTTCGAGGATGGTACCCAGGGTAAACCCTAGATCTTCATTGGGCAATGCCAGGTCAACAATATACTCAATATGAGCTCATCATGTCATTAATGGGAATAGAACCTGGGAGGGGAGGATAACACTCCATCCCACAACCACACGAGCTAGACCCAATTGACACATGTAGGTGGAGTTATACCTATACACGACTTATTTTGTACACAAGCTATCTTGTTTATAAGCTCATTATTCCAAAGTTTGAGTCTGTCAAGAGCTGCATTAAAAGGGGTCTCCCCCCACTTGTAATCATCATTCTATTTTCAATCAATCAAATATTGTTACTCGTTTGAGTACTATTTTGGAGATGTCTTCATCAATGTTTTAGGATTTGCAGGGGCATTCCAACTTGGGTGTGCAGGTGCCCCCAACTCTTTTGTTCTTTCTCTTTGTTGTTATTCCTCTTAGTTGTTATTATTAGTACTTTGGGTAGTGGTAGTATCCATTTTGGTTACTGGGAAAGAGTGGTATCAGAACCAGGTTTTTGCATAGGAGGGATGCAACTTTCAGAGGGTGGGTTTTTTTAACTTTTGCCAGCAGGTTTTTTAGAATGTAGTTCCAGATCTGGAACATACTTCAAAAAACAAGTGGTTTCAAAAAAAATTATTCAAATTGGAGGTTGGACTACCAAGAAATTGTAGTTTGAAAAAATTGCTATTTTCAATATGTTTGCTACGGTTGCGGCTATAAATTCAAGTATTTCAGCTGCTTATTAGAAGAAAGTCTTATGTTTGCCTTACCCATTGGTAAATACATTCTCTTAGCTTTGAAATATATTATATGCTTGATTTGGGTTTATAATGAAGAATTTATGAGAATTTCATATTGGGCCAGCACACGTTTTTTTAGTGATAAGGCAGAAAAAGTTTCTGTACTGCACGTTGTCGCTTGAAATGGTCTCTTGAGTAATTACTAAATTAGTCTTGAAGGGTTGTGAATAATCAGCTCAGGAAAGGTGCATTTGTCATGGACACAATCCCTCTCACTTTGGGATTAGTGCTTGCTAATTAGAGGGGGGTATTCCTGAGATAATCTCGTTGAATGAAATCTTGGAATCTGCAAATTAGGGCTTCAAATCAATGAGAACAACATGCAGACCTGCAATTGAACTGTATATTAGCAAGCAGATTCTTCAAAGCTGTGAACTAATTTTCAAAATCACTTCTTGCCGCTTAGAATTTGCAAAGAATATGCTTGAAGTTCGTGAATGACTGGATCTGTTACCTCCAAGTTCTCACTTAAGATGCAAAAGCCCCAATCACCAAGTGAGACCCCAAGGGGAACTTGGGAAGACTACCCACTGTCACCTTGGTAGTACTTTCCCTCTCTTTAGGTTGGCTCTCCTCCAGCACAAGGGAGGCTTCCCTAAGCAAACTAAGTCCAGCAAGGTATAAGGAATGGAAATGGGATCAAGGGCTTAGAGTAAATCTAGTTTCTAATGAGATTTATGGCAATAAATTCCAGATTTATTAAACAGAAAATTAAGTCTGATAAAAGATGATGAATTGAGGGGTTTCTTAGACTTAAAGCAAATTTGATTTTTTAATCATTCTATTATAATTTCCAGATTTGCAAAAGAGAAAATAAATGATGAAATTTTTATATTTTTAGGTGGTTGAAAGGGAAGACAAGTGCCTAGATTTCAGATTGGACAAATGGGGTCAAACGGGTAGACTTAGTGGGCTGTTTTAACAATGTTTTAGGAGACAAATGAGCTGCCAAAGGCATGCTACAACAGTCCCTAAGTGGTTGCCAATTGCTACAGAAAATTAAAGGGGGGCCTTAAAGAGATCCACCTTCAAGCTAGGTTCAAGGGTGAAGCTTGCTAAGAATATAGACTATTGCATCATCTCTTAAAGACATTAAATGCAAATTACGTTACTTTCATTAACAAAAATCAAAGAAACCAAGGAGAGAGGAACTTTCATACCTAGTTTATTTCCATGAGATTGATAAACCATTCCCTTGGCCTCATGAAACAAGCTTCGACATCACAAAATCAGCATCAAATTCCAGCAAATAGATCCCAAGCAACGCACCTCACATCAACAAGAGTGCACCATAGATTTCCATTAAACCTCCAACAAAAGTCTAGCCATAGGCCTCCAAAGTTATGAGCACTTCCAACAACCATTTCAAGTGGGAGGAGTTTCTATTATATAGAGTTTTAAGTTCAAACCTCTTCAAGCTCAAAGCTCCTCAACATAAAACAATAATATCCAAGCTAAAACTCCAGATCTATCCTAGGAATGCATAAAAAACTAATATCCGCCAACTAACTAAGAGTGGACAAGTCAAACAATGAGTAAAATATGAGTGGTCATGCCACATGTACAAATCTGCAAGCAAGATAAGCTCCAATAGGTGGGATGCCTCCTCAAAATAGGTGGTTGACCATGTTAAGGGCTCCAACGTCCGCCTCAATATCCTCCGAGGGAAGTTGCTCCATTAACAAACCATCAAAAAGTGTGCAACGACTACGTCCAAGTGGCATGTGTGGCTCCTTAAGGTGTCACGTCCCTCCAATAAAGCATGAAATAGTCATCCATGTGGTCCCCAAGGTGAACCACTACTCAAGATGTGTGCAAATGGTTACGTCCCAAGTGTCAGAAGTCAACACACTAACCATATCCTTAATCCACGTGCAAAAGGTTAACAAACTTCATGGAGGAAGGGGACTACCCCATCTCTAGCAATAAAATTATATGATATACGAGATGCCTCAACATGTGTGCCAAAGGTGAATGCTCCATTCTAAATCATGGTCCACGTCATAACAAACCACTCCAAGTGTGAAATCAAGCCAAATAAGCTAGTGCACTCAAGGATAAGCCTCCTGTCAAGTCAAAGGTAGGTTAAACTAGCTATTGGAAGGAAGGGCTAGAATCACCTCAAATGTGTGTGAACAAGAAGAGCACTACACTAGGATTGGTAATCCATGTCATAATGAAGTGATGTATGTGTTAAGAACCCCCAAATAAACTAGTGCGCTCACACTGTGAAGCTCAAACCACACCAAATAATCCACTTAAATGCCTGGAACCATGTGAAAAGGAGTGCATAAGCCAAGTGCTCTCCAAAGTGTAATGCCAATCATACCAAGGTGTACATTGTAATCAAGTCAAAGGTAGGAAAAGTGGGAAATAATTCTATCTTGTAATTTCAATTTAAAATTAAAAGAAAATTGAAAGTCTAATGTTTTGAAGTCAGTTAGTCTTAGGAATCTAAATGAAATGTTCTAGAAGTTCTAGAACATTAGTGACCTAGATTATGATTTAATCTTAGCTGTACATCTCACGATTGAGATAGGTGGCAACTAGGATTGAGAAGATTAGTTATCTTCTCTCAAAGCATAAATATGACAAGATAGTGTTGAAATAATGTAACTGCAATGTGTATTCTAATTATTATTGTTGTATTATTCATTAGATCAATCCCCTGTTGCGGATTGATCATGTCGGCTATTGTAAAAGACCAAATCCCCTTTTGTGGATTGGTCAAAACATAATTGTAATAGGTAGAATAAGAAGTCGGCCCTAGAATATATTAAAGAGGCCCTAGAATATGTTAAAGGTGGTTATAACCACCTAGAAGAAGTCGGCCCTGCTAGTGAAGAGACACCTCCGTCCACACGTGCCAGAGTTGTATAAATAAGGAGGCTAGCGTCTCACTTAGACACACACTCACTTGTTCATTGAGAAGCAAGTTTTGGAGCTGCACTTGGAGAAGAGAGAGAGAGAGAGAGAGAGAGAGAGAGAGAGAGAGAGAGGACTTTCTGTATTTGTTTGAGTTATCTCTTGGCATTGTATTGGCTATCTATAATAAGGAAGTTTTGCTGGGTTTTCTCCCCCATGAGGGTTTCCCAGGATAAATGATGTGTCTCTTGTGATTGTGTATTTCTTAGTGATCCTATCTATGCTATTGTTATCTAGTGAAATGCAAATAACTCTAATAATAGCTTAAACCTTAACATGGTATCAGAGCTAAGCTAAAGAGAGCATCTTTCACAAGAGAAAATGAAAAACGTCACTGTTGCCGTACATGCAAATGAGGGCTTTTTGTTGATGAAGTATTTCAGCCCTAAAACTATCTAGAAAAGTGTGCCCTTCCTCAAGGATCACTTTGGCATCCTCAGCGTAACTTTTCATTGGCTAGATCTCCCGGAAAATGAAACCCTAGTTTTCAATGGTACTAGAAAACTAGAAGTACCAGAAGTACCAGAAAACCAGAAGTATCAAAAAACCAGAAGCACCAGTCCAGAAATCTGCTGGTCAAGTTTGAGGGGGTAAAAGTTCGATTTTCAGAAATCTGACTGCACCAGCTTACTCGCCTCAGCTCAACGCATCTATCCCTTGAATCAGAATTTCAAAATTTGAAGTTTGAAAAATTAGGGTTTCCTCATAAAACCCTAAGTTGAAGTTGCAGTTGCAGTCTCAGAACCAGTTGCAGTACTAGTTGAAGTATCGGCCGTAGTACCAGGTGCAGTCACCCTTGAAGTTTTTAAGAGTTGGTGATCATTGCCGCTGCTACCAGATGGTGCCACTACTTGCAAATGCTATCAGAGGTATGTACTCACATATGTTTAAATTGTTAAATGTTAAAGGATATTTGCAGGAGAAGGGATCTCTTGCCATAGATCCAAAAGGATCTCAAGATCCAACACACTCAGAAGAATAATAATGCAACTCAGGTTTGATTATTCTAATATACATCTAGTTGTTACGACAGTGTTGCATGTTGAAGCTATGACCATCATACTGACCTTTGGTCAAAATATTAGATGGATTAAAGTAGAGATCATAGAGCTTATTCTCTAACCCAAGCTTCTGTCAAGATAACATATTGTCCTAGAAGACAGGTTGAAGAAAGCACTTGTCATCTTGAGTGAAGGAGACTTGGAAGAAAAGAAACACACTCATTCTCGAGAACAAAACTCCAGGTTCCAGGTTTGAATGATTAAGTTGCTAAGATTCAAAACATGCAAGTGTCAAGAAAACACTATAGTGCTTGGTAGCATGTGCGCATATTGAGATAAATGCTTAATGTATTTATTTGCATGATACAACTATCATCTCCTCTTGGAGAAACCCCTTGTGTTAGTTCCAGGTTGCCATCGAGGAATGTTTGATCACAACACTATAAGAGTGTTGACCTCATTCCGTATTGTATTTCTTACTTTTGATCTTTGCTTCAGACAGGTCACAAGTGATAGCTTTAAAGGAGCTACTGTGATGATTATTTTTGCTATTATTCTATTATCAAAGGAGTATTATTCTTGCTTGTTGTTTTGTTGACCTTGTTTCAGGTCACAGGTGATAACTCTGAGGAAGCTATAGTGAAGGTGGTTGAAGGCAACATATTATATGAGACATGAAGCAGAATATGTACATGACCATATACACATGTACCAAAGAAGATGAAGAAGCTATCTCTTGAGATTCAGAGTATCTCATATGAAGATTGATTGAAAGGAGCAGAAGGCTCCAAAGATGACCGAACATTAGAACGGGAAGCAGATCTCGTTTGAAGCCTGACTATGTCGTTAAGATTTAGACTTGGTATTTAACACCAAGTATACCCTATAAGAGATGATGAAGTCTTTGTACACTCAGAAGAAATCGAGAGTAAGCCTGATCTCAGAAAGGATCAGATGAAGTGACAACTCACAGGACTGGGAGATAGATGCCATGAGAAGACTATGCCGAGACACTTATTGAAGAAATAGTCCCAGTATTTATGAAGACAACCAGAACAACCATGATTCATACATAGTATGAGATGCAGGGGGAGCAATCCCCATATTTAAAATTGAGTGGCAGATGATGCAGTACATTAGTCGGGTCATGGAGACATGACTATGATGAAAGATAGCGCTACCCCCATGAAAGAAGAAGAGCTATCTTCAGTATCAGTTATTGAGCCACCCTCAGTTTCAGATGAAGCTGTTGTTGTGATAGAATAAGAGGAGTTACTCTCAGACTTTAGTAGCCACAGTGAGGATGAAGCAGTCATTCTCAGCCTCAGAAGAGCTGCAGGTGTAGAGTCCCAGTTCCAGAAGAAACAGTTGCAGAAAAAGGAGAGGACATACTCTCATGCAGTGAGATAGATAGTGCTTTGCAGAGAGCACATAGAGCTAGCACATGATTGTGCAGATTGAGTTGTAGCTGAGCAAGTGTACCAGATTGGTACAATGTAATGTGAAAATTTGGTTTGAAGATTGAAGATAGAAAGACTTAGGTTTGTAGCTTGAAGAAGTATATGAAGAGGAACCTGTAGCTCCCAGAGTTGTAGAACCAGTGAGGGAAGTCATAGCTTCCCCTGATGAGGAAATTCTAGAAGATCATGACATAGTAGAATTTCAAGAACCTCCTTAGATGACAATCTCCCATACGAAAAAGCCTGCTTGGGCTAGGGAGCTTATTCAAGATGGAGAGAAGTATGGTGTTCTCGAACGAACCACGAGACAGGCCATTCTCCAGTTATATGGCTTTGATGTGTGATCTCCTAAAGAAGGAGCCTACCTGCTTTGAAGAAGCCATTCAGAAGAAAGAATGGGCAAATGCCATGACAGAAGAATACCAATCCATAATAAAGAATAATGTATGGGAAATAGTTCCCAGGTCGAAGATCAAGGATGTGGTATCTGCCAAATGGCTTTTCAAAATAAAACATGCTGCTGATGGAAGTATTGAGAAGTATAAAGCAAGACGCTTGTGGCTTTTCTAAAAAAGAAGGCATTGACTATGAAGAGACATTCGCTCATGTAGCCAGATACATTTCGATCAGAACCATCATAGCCCTTGCAGTTAAGATGAAGTGGAAGTTACACCAGATGGACGTAAAGACAACCTTCCTAAATGGTGTCATTAAAGAAGAAGTGTATATAGAACAACCTCAAGGATTTGAAGTTGAAGACAAGAAGACTCATGTCTGCAAGTTGAAGAAGGCTCTGTACGGGTTGAAGCAAGCTCCTAGAGCGTGGTATGGCAGGATAGACAGTTTTCTGACGAGCTTGGGCTTTACCAAGAGAAAAGTAGATTCTAACCTCTACTTCAATGTTATGAACGATGAGCTGGTGATATTGTCGCTGTATGTGGATGACCTATTCTTAACTGGAGAAGAAAAGCCCATCACCGAATGTAAGAAGAAGCTCGCTTCAGAATTTGAGATGAAAGACCTTGGCCTAATGCATTATTTCTTAGGTCTTGAGGTATGGCAAAGCCCAGAGAGAATCTTCCTTAAC
>JZKD02S1672826.1:1101204-1135377 GCA_000966675.3 Picea glauca | reverse complement strand
CGAGATAAGATTGCTATAGTCCGAAAGGACCTCCCTCGAAAAGGGGAGTAGTGTTGTGTTGAGATATGCCAGCCTAGTACTGTGCTTCCAGCTTAATTGTTGTGACGTAAAGCCAATCTAGTATTGTGTTTCTAGCTTAATTGCTGTGATGAGATATGCCAGCCTAGTACTCTGCTTCCAGCTTAATTGTTGTGGCGTAAAGCTAGTCTAGTATTGTATTTCCAACTTAATTGCTGTGTTGAGATATGCCAGCCTACTACTGTGCTTCCAGCTTAATTGCTGTGACATAAAGCCAGTCTAGTATTGTGTTTCCAACTTAATTGCTGTGTTGAGATATGCCAACCTAATACTGTGCTTCCAACTTAATTGCTGTGACATAAAGCCAGTCTAGTACTGTGTTTCCAGCTTAATTGTTGTGTTGCGATTCCAGCTTAATTGTTGTGTAGTGTGCCAGCCTCGTGCTGTGATGATGAGCCAACCTCGTGCTGTGATGATGTGACCAACCTCGTGTTGTGATGATGATGTATTAGTTTTATACTAATCCATATTGATGCAGATGATGATTCCATTCCATTGAGAATGACGATGCTGCCGATGAGAAAAACTTCCGATGATTTATAGATACGCCAGTCAGTGTTCCAAGATGCTGTTGATGATGCTGTCCTCTCTCTCGCCTGATGCTGTTGTAGAATACCCTTCTTGTTAAGGGGGAGTGTTGAAATAATGTAACTGCAAAGTGTATTCTAATTATTATTGTTGCATTATTCATTAGATCAATCCCCTATTGCGGATTGATCATGTCGGCTATTGTAAAAGACCAAATCCCCTTTTGCGGATTGGTCAAAACATAATTGTAATAGGCAGAATAAGAAGTTGGCCCCAAAATATATTAAAGGTGGTTATAACCACCCAGAAGAAGAAGTCGGCCCTGCCAGTGAAGAGACACCTCCGTCCACACATGCCAGAGTTGTATAAATAAGGAGGTTAGCGCCTCACTTAGACACACACTCACTTGTTCATTGAGAAGCAAGTTTCGGAGCTGCAGTTGGAGGAGAGAGAGAGAGAGAGAGAGAGAGAGAGAGAGAGAGGTGCATTCTTGGGAGAGGACTTTCTGTATTTGTTTGAGTTATCTCTTGGCATTGTATTGGCTATCTATAATAAGGAAGTTTTGCTGGGTTTTCTCCCCCATGAGGGTTTTCCAGGATAAATGATGTGTCTCTTATGATTGTGTATTTCTTAGTGATCCTATCTATGCTATTGTTATCTAGTGAAATGCAAAGAACTCTAATAATATCTTAAACCTTAACAGATAGGAGAGGTCAACACACACATGAGAAGACAACAAGAGCGCTGGAAGAGGGCATAGTGCATTCAAGGAGAAGAAGAGGAGCATATTGTTGAAGTGACCAACAAGTATAGCAGGCCATAAAGGGCATACCACTGTTGTAGTAGTCCTTTCTTCATGCATAGGTTGTACGCCCTCAGATCTGGTCATACACTGTTGTTTGAGGTGATTTTATTGACTGTACAACTGTTAGTTAAGGGAAGGCTGCAGAGGTCACCTTGTAAGCTTCGATCAAAGGAATGAAAAGCTGGTTTGAAGGAGAAATCCATGTGTATGTGTTTTATTTCTTCCGCTGTTCATTATGTATGTATTTTATTTCTTCTGCTGTTCATTTTTCAGCTACTATGTGATTGATGCAATGTTCATAAATTTAATTTTCTGCTCTTAAATAAATTCTGTTTTGAATTATTCAATGAGAGAACATTAGGACAATAGTCACCCAGGCTTGAAAATTTACATGGTATTAGAGCTATTTCTCTGATTGAGATTCTCAAGGATTTACAACAGGAAATCAATTTTCGGAAAAAAGGACCGACGATTAAAGGGTTTCAACATTCTTTTTTTAAGGACTAATTTTCAGATTTGGGAGTTTGTGCATTAGATGTTAGAGATGGCCTCAATTAGCCTCATATTCGAGGACAGACTGGATGGTGCCTCAAATTTCTTGTCATTGAAAGTGAGGGTTACACTCTTATTAGAAGAGAATGATTTCTAGGATATTATCAAGGATGTCGTGCCTTCGCCTACAGATTTGTAGCAATTGACAACTCACAAGAAGAAGGTAGTGAAGGCCAAGTGGATGATCATGGACGCCATAAAGGATCATTTGATCCCTCATATATTTGAGAAAAAAATTGCAAAGGAGATGTTCGATGCCTTGGTTGGCCTCTACCAAAGTGAGAACATAAACAACAAAATGATATTACAAACCAAACTCAGATCCGTAGAGATGACCAAATGAGATTTAGTTACCAGTTCTTGATGAAGGTTACACAGATCTGTGATCAACTTGTAATCGTTGGGGAGAAGATTGTAGATGCAGAGTTGGTGAACATGGCACTAAATGGATACCCAACTGTTGACTCATACTTTGTCCACCTATTCCAAAAAGTTCGCAAAGTGTTGTGAAACTTATAACTCATTCAAAGAATTTAAAAAATTATAATAGGTGGGGTCCCCTAGGAAAGAGCATTGATAGTATACGGTCTTGTATGGCATTCATTTTCTCAACATGATGATATAGCATTGTTATAACATGTCTTGGTTTCAGTTTAGATATCACCTCGAGCATGGTAACAAAGAAGTTAATTATCATATGGTGACCAATGTTGGCTTAATGCTTAGGAAGTTATGGTTCTCTACATGGTTATGTCCTTGCCACATATATTAAAAGTTTATATTTGAGATCATGTTTTAAGTATAACATCACAAGACTCATGCAAAACATGATATTTAGCATAGCAAGCATATATGCTTTGGCTTGGCGTATTCCATCTCCCAAAGGCATTAAAAGTTTCATATAAAGGGAACACCCTGATAGTTTTAAAAGCAAAAGATATATGGTTCATGAGGATTTAAAGCATAGTATACATTGATTGTTGGCTTGAATTTATATGTCTCTTACTCCTTGATACAATAAAGGATTATATGGATAAACACCTTGCTGCAAATAATTGATATGCTATTCCTAACAATGAAGGTTTGGTCGATTTTTTGATGGTTATCGATCAACTCATATCATATATTGTTTTGGGGTTGATATTATATGGTTTCAACTGTTGATAACACATGGTATTATTTGGTATTGAATTTTGATATGAGATTGACGACGTATGAACGTTGAGCTAGCCATTACATCTGCCATGCATTAAGTTGGAAATGACCGGGGCATCTATGCCACCAAGCTCGCGCTTTACCACCTTGGAGTCTCTAGGGTTCTCATTATTTCTTGCTTTAGTTTTGTATTGTGGAGAAAGTAAGTATAGTGTTGCCTTTTGGCTCTAGAAGATACTCTGTTCGTTGTTGCAACTGTGAAGTTGGTGCAATCGCTTGGACAAGAATTGCTATAAAGATTTGCTTCCTTCCTGCAAGGTATGTACCCACACAGAGTCGGAAAAACAATATCGAAGCGTATTTACTAATAAATGGTTTAGTTTGGCCCTATATAGGGTTGCTTGTATGTAGCTTTCTCCTCCTCTGTTCTTCGTGTTAGAAAAATGGGTGTGCTCGTTTCACCATAGACAATATAACAATATTGTCACCCAACCATAGGCACAAAGGCCACCCCCGAGCACCTTAACCTTGACAGACAGAATAATTCCGGTAGCAGACCAATAGCCAACCAAGGCTAGCACACCAAGCAAGGATAACCAAAGACCAAGCAGAAAGTCCAAACCAATAACCCAAGACAAAGTCACTACTGCAGCAGTTGCAGTTCTCCTTCACTCATGCACACTTCTTGTCCTTATGCAGTCGTGAGTGAGTGAGTGACAAATGACATCTAGCTCCCTTTATTTTTACTGCTTCATCTTAACTAACTGGGCCGACTTCTATTCCTGGGGGCTAATAACTTAATATTATTTATTCTATTAGGCCGACTTGTCTTCTAGGATTATTATCCAAATCTTTAGGGTTTCTCTTGTTTCTTAGAGTATTTTAGTCTCGTCAAAGGTTACAGGTGGAGGTCAATACCTCCCGCAACTACCATAATATCAACACTCCCTCCTAGCTAGGGAGGTATTAAAGGCAATGGTCTTGAGCACAAACAGACCATTCAACCGGTAGCATCATCATAGCCACACAGGCTATCTCATGATCAAATCACGAGCACCATCATCACTTATCCAACTAGATAGTCTCCATGGCAATCAGAACAATGCCATCCAATAGAACACAACTGTGTCTATCCATAGTAGTACACAACTACTATCCAGTGGTACACAACCACACCTAGTAGCACATGGCTACTAACCAGTGACACATAGTCACAACCAGTGGAACACATCCACCACAATAACATACAACTACTGTCCAGAGACATACAGTCTTCACAACAATCATATCATTTGATATCAACCTGCATAACAATATCATGATACAAACTGAGTCACCTGGGCCATTCTTCCACTCACATATGTGAGATTTGGAAGAGCATCTGCCCTCAGAAAGTACTGTTCTTCCCAARCATAGAAGAATAATTGTCCCTGATTTCTGAGCATGTACCATTCACCTAACTAAGCCATTCCTCCGACACTAATCATAGTGCAGCCTGGAGAGAATGAGTCTGCCCTAGGGAATGCMTGTCCCTGATTGTTGAACCTAGACCATTCACCTAACTGGGCCATTCTTCTGGCACTAATCACAGTGAAAGCTAGAGAGAATGAGTCTGCCTTAGGGAATGACTGTCCAACCATTTCCTAATGGAAATGACTGTCCTGCACTAACCTCCAAAACGGACCATTCTTCGAAACTTCTCACAAATTTGAACTTCGAAAGGATGACTGCCTGATGAGGTGAACCATTCTACTTGACCACTACTCAGAGTGACCATAAAGAAGAATGACTATCCTAGACCATTCCCCCACACTGGCCACAAGGGGAATCGTTGTCTATGGTACATCAACAATCTATCAGACCATTTTCATTACGAAAATGACTGTTCGATCTGGACCATTTTCTGAAATGCCTGTCCGTCAGAAATCTCGAACCACTGTCCAGACTGGAAAGGAACTGCCCAACCTGGACCAAACTGGAAAATGACTATCCAAGAATCAATAACATATCAGTGCTCCTTCCCAACTTGGGGAGCCATCTCTTCCTTTTCAGCTAAGGGAGTTATCTCCACGAGCCCCATCTTGTCCCTTAAGTATGCAAACTTTATCCTGGACAAAGGCTTTGTCAAAATATCTGCTACCTGCTCATCTATGGAGATATATTGGAGTTTCACTTCTCCTTCCTGGACTTTATCATGAATAAAGTAGTATTTGATCTCAATATGTTTCGACCGGTCATGAAACATTGGGTGTTCTGATAGCCTCATACAACTTTGATTGTCACAGTATATTATGGTCGAATTTGGTACCTGATCAAATAGTTCAGAAATCAGCTTCCTCAGCCATACTGCTTCGGTACATGCCTCACATGTTGCCATATATTCTGCTTTTGCTGTGCTGAGTGCGACAAACTTCTGTTACCTGCTGGCCCATGATATCATAACAGAGCCAATACTGAAACACATCCCTGGAGTACTCCATTTGTCTTCTGCACTCCCTGCCCAATCTGAATCTGTGAATCCATGAAGCTGTATATCACTGGATGAGGTGTATCTTAAACCATAGTTTAGCGTCCCACGAATATATCTTAGAACATGCTTTGCAGCTATCTAGTTCTCATGTATGGGTTCCTCCTGGAACTGGCTTAAAGTGTTTACAACAAAGCAAATATCTGGTCGAGTATTCACTAGATACATTAACGACGATATAAGGACGGGTCTACTGGATCAGAATCTGAGTCACTTATTTTTCTTATATCTGTGGTCATAGGAGTGGCCATGGATTTTCAATCCATCATTCCAAATTTCTGAAGAATCTTCATTACATACTTTCCTTGTCCAAGGAAGATTTCACCACGCTTCTGCCATACTTCTAGTACCAAGTAATAGTGCATGAGACCGAGATCTTTCATATTGAACTCATAAGCTAATTCCTTCTTACACCGGGTGATGAGAGATTCTGCACCTGTCAAGAATAAATCATCGACATACAACAGTAGAATCACAGGTGCATTGTTCACAACCTTGTAGTAGAGATTTGGATCTGCATGACTCTTAGAGAAACCAAGTCTTATTAAGTAACTGTCAATTCTGGCATACCAAGCTCTTGGAGCTTGCTTGAGTCCATACGGAGCTTTCTTTAATCTACAAACATGAGTGTCTCTGGGATGTACCTTAATACCTTGAGGTTGTTCAATGCACACTTCTTCTTCAATTGCTCCATTGAGAAAAGCTGTCTTTACATTCATCTGATGTAGACTCCATCCCATGGAAGCAACAAGCGATATAATGGCTTTAATAGAAGTATATTTGGCAACATGAGCAAAGGTTTCATCATAATCTTCTCCCTCCTTCTGGGAGAACCCTCTAGCTATGAACCTTGCCTTGTATTTGTCCACGCTTCCGTCTACTGCATATTTGATCTTATAGACCCATTTTGAAGTTACTATTATCCCCTATCCTAGGGATAACTAAGGAGATCATGTCTTGAGGCGCATAGGTCCTAGACATGGAGTGCCGAGAGCCAGATGACTTGAGCATGGCCCCGGAGGGCCCATCTTTTCTTCAATGCAGCCTATCTATCAGCAACAACAGTACCCATCCCACCAGCCTGGTCCTGAAGTAGCAGTAATGAGTCCGGGTATCATGGTATGTGTCACTTTGATTATTGAAGCACTTAAGTATGTTGCATTATATTCTCCTTCATTTCATAACGTTTGCTTGGAAATTATGCTCTTTAACTTGTTCATACCTAGGAAGATGACATAATGCCCTAGTAAGCTGATTCCCCTTTAGGATGAGTTGCCATTAGGTGGGTCTATGAAAGGTCATCATCCATTCCCTCCATATTTACCACTTTCCATCATTATTCCTCTCATCTCCCCCCACCTTGGTTCGAGCATTGGGTTTGCCATGCTAGGAAGGGTTGTACCTTGCCTTGTGGGAAGAAGGGGCTAAAGGCCCAGAGGGTAAAAGTAGCTGGCAAGAGTTAAAAGCCAAAATGAAACCTTTGAGATGCTTCGCCCAGGGATTCCCGAGAAAGCAATAAAAAGCTTCTCAGTAAGAAAAGGGGACCCATAAGATAAATCGAAACTCAAGGTACTAGTTGGTGGATGGGAGGTCTCATCATGAGCTGACCTATTAGGTCCATGGGCATGTAGCGGTATGACACTACCATCTATTTGGTCACCAAGCCATGGTAGTGGTTCTTGGTGGCATAGCCAAGAGAAAGGGGTTCTCATCACGAGCCAACCTTCTCATTTCTGTGAAATGTTTGTGGGTAACGCTATCACCTCTAGTCACCACACCAGGACAGTGTCCCCCAACTTTTCCCTTGAAAAGAAAAAGACCAAAAGTAATAAGACTAAGAATAAAAGGCATTGAATGGGCTAGGAAACAATGGCATCCATGATAAGGTGCAACTCGCCCTCTACAGAGGCACCCACATGCAAGACCTACATTTTCCCATACTGGGATTTTCCCAGAGTTTAACACTTATGTTGAGCAGGAGGTTGGTTCCCACATGAGGTAGGTACATGATCAGTACATGGTTGCTTGGTTCGGAGTCAGAGATGACTTAGTTTCCATGCATTTTGAGAGAGATACAAGTGTTGCTAAATTTGAGGAGACACGGTTTGAGTGGGTTTCTTGACAGTTTGAGGCAATTCTGAGCATACAGTATGAGTCCTTGTAGGATTCTAGGCCCGATGACACTTTTTCGGGTGACTTGCTGAAGATTTCTTTTTTTAGCAGGTTTTGCTCTAGGCCCCAGAGTCGGATTCTTCTTAGAGCGCAGTATTGATCCTTGAGACATCCAGAGTTTTTTGGACCTTTTCTGGGACGATGTGGCCCAGATCGCTATTTTTAGCAGGTCAATCACTAGGGTTCGCATGTCGGTTCTGATCGCATATTCGGATTCCTTGCAGGAAGACCAGATCAACGAGTATAAAGTCGAGGGCATTCAGACGACTTTCTATTTTTAGCAGGTTGAGTACCAGGGCTCACATGTCGATTCTGATTTCGGATTCGGATCCCTTGCGAAAAATCGAATTCAATGAGTATAATATCATGGACATGTGGACTTTCTATTTTTAGCAGTAGACACATGATGGTGCTCGCCCAGTGATGCAGAGCATTTGTCGAAAATTTGGGTCAGTTTCGACAAGTTTCAAAATTTTGGGACCAGATGGATATTTTTAACAACTGCTATATTTAGCAGGTCTAGTCATCGTCCATGCAGTGCCAAGTGGCATCCTCAGAGGTCGACATGTGGCAATGATGTGGCATCCACCTAAGCTAGGGTGCACATTCCTAAATATTTGAGCATATGATAATTAATTAATGATGGAGAAGGGGTTGCATGAGTTTAGCTGTATAGCCAACCTCGTTATTGAGTTAATTGAACCTCACTCATGTGTTGGCAGTGAAATATAGCCTTCACCTACCCCTTTACTCCAGTTGACTTGGGCGTTTTTCTCACTCTCACTTCCACTCATTCTCTCTTCCTCAATGTGCCCTCTCCTCTCTCACACATGTGGACGCATGCTTCAGTAGCTATCTTCCTTTCTTTTCTCTTGGGATGTGCGCCCTCACTAGCTATATATTGGAGGCTTGCCATTGGTTATTTCGTCGGTTCTTGTAGTAGCAGCATAGTGTCTCTCATTCTCGTCTCTCTTTCTCTAGTCTAGTGGCTCCTCTTTGAGAAAAGTAGGCATAGTATCGGTTGTAGGCTTGTCAAGTGTGGTGCAATCAGCTCTCTTGTAAGCGGATCAATAAGGAAGTGTGTGTTTTTTATTCAAACCTCTTTTCTTGGCGATATTATGGTAATTTTGTAATCTGATATGTCATTTTTCTAACTATTTATTATGGTTAATTTCAATAATTTTGAATAGTTTTCATCTTCTTTCCAGTCTATCATCATTGTGCTAACCCCGCAGGTTCCCTCCAAGCGTATAAGATCGATTTTCTCACTGTTTTGTACCGCTTTTACATGCTGTCCAAGACAAAACAACTCGCTGATTTTTTTCTTTTGAACGCAGAAATCAGACCTTAGATCAGCCAGCAAGGCGCTTCATTGTGCCTAGGGACTCCCCCCAGAGGCTAGTGAGCACTAGCCCAAACGGAGAGGGGTTTGGCCAGTGACAATTTAGGGCCATTACTCCTTGAATTAACCAAGTTTTCATCACTGTTATAACAGGTTTATCAGCTCAATTGGAGGGTGGAAATTTGTGCTAATACACACCAAAGTATCTTGCCCTTTTCATCCCTCTGATAACCTTGAGAAAAACAAAATCCCTATTTCTCCTCTACTGTAAGCAAATAATTCTCATGGTCATTTCTGAGGAGCACAATTACTTGCACGAGCCCATATCAATCTTCAAAAGACAATTGATATGTAGGATAAAGGACAATATTACATATCCTGGCAATTGAAACAGGAAGTTGGAAATGAACGGAAAGATGAGTACAAAGTTGTTTGCTATGTGACAAACAAGAGATTGAAGATGAACCTCGTGTGTTGTTAGATTGTTGACCAAATCAGATGCAAGCATTTATTGCATCAATTTCAGCCCTGGGAGCTGAATAGACTGCTGAATTTTCCAGCCAAGCATTTAGGAAGCTTTTTTTAAGGAGTTATTAGAATATAAAAAAAAACTTTCTAGCATAGGCAGAGAAGAAACAGTTCACTATATCTATTGATTAACAATGTCAATTGGGAAATATATATATTGTATTCGCATATCACATATCTTATACAGCTATTTAGAGCTGTATAAATTTTATGTTCTCTGTTTTTGATAATGTAATGACATCCTACATCCTATATATCCTGTTGGGTCTTCTGAGGATGATAATAGGAGTTTCATTTCATGGACCTCTGCTGAAGCATTGTGATTGCCTGCCAAAAAACATAAAATCTTTGAGACTGCTGTTTAGAATTTGTTTCCCTTCAATAAAAGCTCTATAAATGCTATAGGTCACCTACAACTCATTTGTAGATCTATTGAATTCTATAAAAATAATCATTGGGGATTTCCATAAATGTATTTCTTGGACCCATGGTGGCTGGGGCACTGTTAGTATTGCTGATTTTGTGTGCATAATATTTTGTTCACTGATTGGATTTAGCTAAATGGAGGAAAGTAACCAATTCCGTTTCTTTGAATTCTTATTTTATTATTCTATTTCTGGTTGCAGGGGTTGAAATTGGACACAGGTACTCAAATTGGTTCCCTCTCTTTGCAGGAGGATGAATTTATAGTTCTTATTCCATTTGCCAAAAAACAATGTCTGAATAATTTGAGTATTAATGACATGACTGCTAAAGTAGTTAGTTCTGGCGAAGATCACAAACACATGCTAAATAGTGGAAATGAGCAAAGTATACCACACACAAGTGGTAGCTTACTGGAGGAAAAATCTCGGACTTCAGGCAGTCATACTCAAGCTGTTGCAGATGCTGCATGGCTTGATATTGTTTCAGATCTGACTGTTCTAAGTAGTTTATTGAAGCCATCACAGGATGTCCAGTCCTCAACTGTCACTGAAAGTATGCCAGGGAAAAACTATGAATTACATGGAAATAAAGAATATAACAGGGGACATAAGGATATTTCATTAAATTCCTCTTCATTTGATGAGGTTGGGAATAGTATACAGAGGAAGGATTCAGTAAACAAAAGGACAGGAATGAATGGTATTAATTGCCAAGAATTGGCGGTGACTGGAGTCTTGACTAGGAATGCCAAATCTGCATGTGTGGAAATCCTTGGTGAAAAGAAATCTGATCCAGGAAGACACAGTATTGGTTCAAAAGAATGTTCATTTGCCGATACACAAGTAGATTATTCCTTGAGGCTTTTAAAGTTAGTTAGGGATACAGATAGGGAGTTGAATACTCTTTCCGGCATTTCGATGAAAAAACCTGAAACAGAGGATGATTGTAGAAAACGAAGGAAAGTCTTTTCTTATCCTCCTACTTTACAAAGGCCAATCAAGATCTTCAGAGTGTTAAACACTGTTTATGGCTTCTTACAGAAACAACATATGCAAGCTACTTGGGGCAATGTCAGAGGAGCACTAAAGCAGCTCTGCTGTCATGCATTTGAGGAAGTTAGTGTAAAGGAAATTGAGCAGCTAGCCGCTCTTTGCCCAAAGGTAGGTATATACAACTGTTATGACAATACCATATATGATATATGTGTTGGCTTTGTTTATGGGACAATTATGTTCATCTGCTCTAGGCTTTTGAGACAACTAGTTGCTAATATTCCTTTATCCTTTGGAAGAATGCAACAATGTTCTTGTTTAAAGGCCAGACGTTGTCAAATGGGTGTCCTAAAGAGTTAACTTGACAATTCTTCAATCACATTTACTAAAATTTAAATTCCTAACAGGTTTACTGGCCATTGTCTTTTTCTTCAGTTTAGTTTATTTAATCTGCAAGACCAGCATCCAGACATGCAAGTTTTTCATTCATTGATCATTTAGTGAAATACATAGTGTAAAATTGTGTTTTTGAACATGCATGGTGTTTTTTTCTTTTTTTTCTGTCACTGTTTTGACTATTCCCAAGTGGAAAATATTCAGAGATTGAGCGAGACTTTTGGAGATTCCAGAAGTGAATATTCTTGGAATATTTTTGAAGTTCCCAAGAGAAATGTTACTCGATGCTTCAAATCTTATTTGTTAATTATCTCTTTGTACTCTATAACAGGTTTGAAAGATATTCCTCTAGATATTTCAGTGAAATATCTTTTTTACCATAAAAAATTAATAATCTGGATCTGTGGCATCAAAAGACCTCTATTGTGAGCCCCATTGGATATCAGTGATCACAAATCAAGATGGACATCCTGAGTAAGAGGTTTTAATGAAGATCATTCATGAACAGGATGGCATTATGAAGATATACGAGGACTGAAGTCCATCATTTATGAGACTTAGTCACTTATCTCTTAGCTTGGTCATACTATGTATTTTAATTGTAATACAGTTTGCACATTTATCTTTCATCTCTTTCATTGCAAATAACTTATAGGTGACTTGGTCAAACTTGATCTCTCACCTTTTATTGTATTTTATTGGAGACATGATGAAACTTGATCACTCCCACATTTTTGTACTCCTATATATAGTTAATACAAATGAGTGTGAAACATGTGTACATTGCAGCAACTTCCTCTCTACTTGCATGTTTGAATCTTTTGGATTTTCCATTATTGTATATGATTTTTCCCATTGTTGTTTTGTGCTCATATCAATTAGTACCAGAACCTGATGATTACGTCTTTTGGAGTTCTGCAATTTTGGTCACATAGGTTTCCCCTACTTGGAATTCTCCTCGAACTCTTGTTTGCAAGTTGCTTGAGTATCCATAGCTCATCAACATCTTCTGCTCCTGTTTTCAGGTTGCTGGGATGCAGGGAACACCTTGTCACTTGAGTTCTGTAATGTCCTAAGTACTGTTGGAACACTATACCCGTGCTGTTGTGACTATGTGTAAGTTTTTCAAGTGTTTAAGCTCAGTCCACAACTTAGGCTCTGGTGGTTTAGTTTGCTGTCAAATCCCCAATTTATACTGGTGGTAACTACTAGTGGTTTTGTGACTGTTATGGGTAGTTTTATATGCTGTTCAAACACCCAGAAATTTCCTTTTTCTCCACAGTAAATTATATAACAGCAAGCATTAAAGAACCACAGAAATACAAACTGATATTTTGATGTAAGACGACACAGGTGTAGTTATCTTTATTCCCAAACAAAAACAATAGCAACAGCTGCAAATAACTTACAGAAATCTGATTGCAAACATAAGAGTAAAGGGGCTGTAGTTGACTGTCTAATCACCCACCAAGAAGCACTGAATATATCACAAAGGGTAGCACCTTTCCACTGAGTAAGCGTCTCAGATTTGGAGAAGATTTGGCTACTGTTGATGCAAGAACTCTCTACGCCTTCACTCAGCCAGAAATCAGTGAAGAATCGACCCACAATGAAAGATGTGCACTCAGGTACAATGGGACTCAGCTATCACTCTGAAATCGTCCCTCTAGCAACAGGAAATGTGCCCAGTCTGAAGAATGTCTCCCACAGTAGACCTACGAACTCTCTCCTTGAAGAAATCAGTTTCCCACAGTCAGATTTCGACCCACCAAGCAGCCACTGTCAATAGCAAGGCGACTGATCCAATAAATGCTGAAATCGACCCTCTGCAAACACAAAGAGACGCCCAGCTTCACAGAACACACTAACTTATTGCTGTCCCACGATTTGGTATGGTAAAACTCAGCCTTCCACAAGCTAACTTGGCCCCCTTATACAAGGAAACTCACCCAGCAATTGAGGAATGTGCCCAGCTTCCATAAAATGAGTCTAGCCTCAAGAGAAAGCCCAGCCACATAAGAAAAACGCCCCTGAAAAATGGCTCTCTGGAAAATATGGAAATCTCCTCCTCAAGATGCCAACTGCTGAAGAAACTATGATCTCCAAGTGAATACCGAGTCTGAAGATAGAATGGCTTGGGTGGATGTCTCACCACCGAAACCAAGCTTGGCCAGCTAGGGTGGATCTCTCACCACCGAAACTGAACCTAGAGTTTGTCACCAAAACCCTCAAAATCCTAAGCTCCAAGAGCTCTCCAAGCCAAGAGGCCGAATACAAAATAATCAATCAACCTATCCTGAAGGTGAGGTCTATTCTCCTTTTATACTTTTTCTTAACTACTTCTAGAACCTCCCTTTTTATTATTCACTTAAAATTACTTTATAAACCTTTTATTTCCTTTTTTAATGCCGGAAAGGGGTTAATTCATTTTTAAGACATTTCCGGGCATCGAAAGCCCCTTTTTTATCATCCCATCCTTAAGAATTTTCTGTTCTGGTTCCAACGAGCTATTACACGAAGGTCTTCTCTCAGATAATACGCTCCAAATAGTACCTTCTGTGTTTCTAATTTAAATATGCTCAATAATAACTCAAAATGCCGAAAATCGTCAGAATGCAACGGAACCATGAGCGAGCTGTGTGGAAATGATCCTGATGATGAAATATGGGAATGGACTAGCCTGGACCTCGTACAACTCCTTCGAAATGCTTGGGCTCACTGTTAACCCCCATTTACTCCTCATAAAGCTACCTCTGACTGCAGAATAGGGGAATCCAAAATGGGGACATGAGAAGTTCTTCCGTTCATTTTCCCCATTATTCTGTGATTTCCAGCATTAGATCTGTAATTTATGGCACTAGATCTGTGGTTCTTGCTTCAGATCTGCAATTTTGGGCATTAGATCTGTGATCTGTAATTTATGGCACTAGATCTGTGATTCTTGCTTCAGATCTGCAATTTTGGGCATTAGATCTGCAATTTCTAGCATTAGATCTGCAATTTCTGGCATTAGATATGTGATTCTAAGCATTAGATCTGCAATTTCTGGCAGCAGATCTGCAATTGCACTTTGGTCCTCTTCTTCTCAGCAAGAGTGGATTGCTAATTCTGGAGCTACTTGACACATGAACAAACATGAATACCTCCTCTCTAATTATAGATAGCAACACAATGGAGAGAAAGTAGTTGTTGGTGACAATTTGATCATACAGGTTACACATTGTGGTGATGTCATCATTGATACATCTAAGTTTCGAGATGTTCTTCATGTTCGAGTTGTTGGACCGAGTCTTCTTTCTTTCTACTGCATTACACATGCCATTAAAAGGTGGAATTCTGTTGGGATTGATGGGTTGTTAAGGAGATGAATGATGATTTCAAAGTGGTTGTCTTTGGATATTGTTACGAAATTGATCATATGTACAAGTTAAGGAAGACTCCTTCCTCACAAAGAAAAGTGTTTTTTGCTATGGTGGCCAGAACTGGTGACACTAGTATGCTATGGCACTAGCATCTAGATCATACCAACTTTGGTTCTTTGTGACAAATAAGTTGTCCTGTTAGGTGCTATGGATACATCTTCTATTTTGGGAGTAAGTACTTTGTCACCTTAATCGATGATTTTTCCTACTTTTTTTGGGTATACACCATTAAATCTAAGGATGAGATGTTTGGAAAGTCCCAAGAATTCAAATCTCTTATGGATATCAAGTTTGTTAGTGTTGATGGTGGAGGGGAATATATTATCAATGCTTTCCAGTCATTTCTCATATCTTAGGGCATCTCTTGTCAAAGAATCGTCTCTTGGAGGTGAATATATTAGCAATGATTTCCAGTCATTTCTCATACCTTAGGGCATCTCTTGGTAGACGAAGCCCTTGTGTGACATAGGAATGGGGTGATCGATAATTTCATTTAGATCCTTCAATGACTTCCAACAATGACAAAGGCACCTTCGGCAAGAAGTCACTTTGGAGGTACGACACTCTTCAAGGTACAAGTTAACTTTGAAATTCCTTTGTTTGAAGGCAAGATAGATGTAGATGTTTTGGAGAAATGGTTTAGATAGACTCAATTGCTTTGGAGAAATTGTTAAGTCTGCTAGAGGGTTCAAAATTTTCTAATAGTGAGAACATCACCTTCCTGCTCCTCAAGTCCCTTTCCCATCTCAAAGATTTGTGGGACACTTATTATATGCAACATGTTGAAGATGGATTTGAAGCATTTGGGATAGAATCCACTTGGGTGGATTTTGTGGATGCCCTAAAAGAGGATTTCTATCTTGCTAGAAACCATAATGACCCGTGTTATCACAAAATCAGTCACTTGTGCAAAGCCTTCACAAGTGGCAAATAAGTGTAACAAACTAGGAATGCCTACTGTTTCTGCCTTTATACACACCTCGGGTAGCGTGGAAGAAATCTTCAATCCACTGGGTGTGTCCTTGGGGGCAAGTCTCGAGTCAAGGTGCTGTTACCTGATCCTCAATTCCTCCGTTTAGGCCAACTCCTAGCGAAACCAAGGGGCTTAGTCCCTAATAAAAGAATCTAAGGCTTGAACTAAAGCACACTTATTGTTCTAGGGGTTTATTTAAGAGAAAAATACAAATAACTCTACACTAACAACATATATGACACACAGAGGAAATTGCTTATGATACAGATAAAATCATGTAAAGTACTTGCATGTAAAAGATATACTATGAAAGCAAATACAAGTGCTTGTAAAGATAGATGATAAGCAAATATAAAGACCAGTGCCAAATGTAAAGATTGTTGCAAGATAAATGAAAATGCTGATGTATGTGTTGTTTTGCAAATGCTCTTGATAAATTTTATTATTAAATGAGTTGCTTAAGTGAGTGGGTTTATTGTGAAGTGGCTGTAGTGAGTGCAAGCCAACTTATAAATGTGAAATGTGTGCAAGTGATAACAATGAAGGAAATCTAATCTAGAGGTGTCCCTTTAGAGGTTATCCCTCAAATTGGATGCAAAGAACTATGCCTAAGGTCCAATGGGGAGAGTATCCCCCTGACTTCACATGCAAGTTCAATACAATTAACAAATACAAAGAGTAATGCCGGAAGTCCAACATGGGGAGAACTGAGATCTCAAGGAATATCCCTTCTGACTTCACACACAATGCTCTATGTATTGTTCCAATATGAACAATATCAACTATTGGATTGTTCTAGTTAATACTAAATCCGCACTGACCAATCCCCGTTCTGAGTGGAACCTTACTCTGGAGATCAAGTCGAAGCTCGTAGAGGAGGGGCCAGGAACATATTGAGGGAAGCTGAGGGGATGGTTTATTCCAACTTGAAATTGCAGAAAATTGAATTGCGAAAAGGAAACTAAACTAAACTAATCTAAAAAATTGAAATCTATTCTAAGCTAATCTATGTAAATGAAATCTAAACTAACTGTTTTGTGGTGCTGTGATTGATTTTATTATTGTTTTTTATCTTTTTAACTTAGTGAAATTGGAAGCATAACCAAAAAGGAAAATTTGTCAATCACACAAAAGGACACCGATCCCCCAGGGTGGATGGAAACTGTGCATTGTATAGCCACTGGTTTTATTAATCTCGGCTACAATCTTTTTTTGGGAAATGCTTGTGGTCCCTTGTATGGAACAAGACCACTAAGCTTACAAGTTTTCAGAAATGTTTAGGAAGGAGGATAGGTGCTTCCGGGGCCCCGAATGGTCCAAATTCGCCAAAATTTGTGAAAATCTCCCCTTGGCTGTTCGCAAACCTGCAAAAAAACAGCAAGGTATTGGGGGCAAAAGATGCCCAAAATTGCTTTTGAGGACTTTGCAAAATAGGTTAGATGATACAGAAAATTTTTGCAAAAAATTTCAGTAAAACCTACACTAAATTAGCCAAAATGAGCCTAATAAAGCAAGAGAAAGGAGAGCCTTCTTAATGATATTGTTTGCTGTCCCAAAACAGCAAATATAATATCGTTAAGTTTGCCCAAATGATCTTTAAAGCACTATAAATAGATTCTACCTTTTAGCCTTTAAATTTCTCTTTTTAAAACTAGCTAAATGATAGATTGTGCAAGCTAGATCTATTAAAGAATAAGACTTTATAAAATGAGATCTAATCTACTTGCTTTTAACATGCAAAGGAAAAGATTCTTTGATCTAACTTGACATAAAAATTTAACCTTGCATGTATGAAGTAACCAAAGAAAGAATAGTTTAGAAAGTTTGTGAAAGAGAGAGAGAAAGGATTTGCTCGACTTGAATCCTTGGGCTATGGGGTCCTTTGAGACATGGTTGAGGGACTCTTGCTCCACAAAGATCTTGAAGATGAGTGAAGAGTTGAACTCAAGGCTTCATCTCTTAAAGTTTGAGAACCTGTAAGCTAAGATAACTCTGCCAAAAAGTTTGTTAAGCATATAATTTCCCTACAATTGAAAGTTACAAAGCATGCATATTAACTTTAATAGACATAAAATCTAAATTCTCAAGTGTAAAGGACAATAAGACAATATATAAACAAATTAGTTTAAATAAGTCTTACATCCAAAGGATATGCTAATAAACAAGGAAAACAAGAGAGCTAATCTACTGTTACCTCAAGCACAACATAAGCAATGAGCATCCACACTATGAACACCACCTGCAATGAACCTCCAAAGTCTTTCTTTTTTCAATTCTCAAGAGATTACAAAATAGTAGCATTACAATGCACGTATAATTTCTACAAGATATCTAACTCCTTCTGAGGAGGGGGGTCGCCTCTCTTATATAGCTTGAGAGGGCGTGATGTTTCTAAAGAATGAGGGTGAGTCATCTCAAGTGTGAAAGCATGATGTTTCTAAAGAATGAGGGTGAGTCATCTCTAGTATGAAAGCGAGACGTTTCTAAAGTATGGGGTGATGTTTCCTTTCCAAAGCGTGAAGGGAGATGTTTCCTATCATGAAGGACGACTTATCGCTAGGATGAGGACGATGTTTCTAAAGGGAAAAAGCATGACAAATAAGGAAAACACGTGACAAATAAGTAAAGTGCGACTTCCCTTCTTGGGATATCCACCTCATGACAACTTACTCCAATCAAGTCCCTTCAACTGGAGACAACTCACCTTTACTTAAGAAGACTAGAGATACAAGGAAAACATGTCCCATACATGTTTCCTTGATTTAAGGATTGCTGATTTTTCCTTTTATTTGACATTTTTGAGAGAAAATGACTTTAAGTGATTAAATAATCAGTATTTTCCCTCAAAAAGGTAATCCTTAGATAAAGTGGGTATTCCGAGTGTGAAAACGAATACCCCCAAGGCATATGATGCCTCCTAGTACCACTTTTTAAACTTATTCATCAATTACAATTAAAAATATTATGTTTTGCGGGAAATTTTTTATTTGCAGAAAACTTTTAAAAATCCTAAGGGGGACTTAGCACAATTTCCATGTGACTAAAAATGATGACTAGCATGGTAATATACATTAGACACTAGACTTAGAGAACGTACCAAGACCTTACCATCAATACACATTCCAACTTTGGAGGTAATTGAGTGAAAAAACTTAAAAATTATAACTTGCTACCAAGGCTGCAAGATATAATTAGAAAGTAAAAACACTCTAGAGTTATGTACTCATGATTTAGTCTTAGGGAGCTAAGCCTTTTACAAAGTTCATCATGCTAGCTCATCTTATTACAAATCCCTATGGGGGTATAGAAATGCGGTATGAAGAAGTAGAATAAAGGTGGCCATAATGGTCGGTTGGACTTTTGAACTCTAATTTTGAACAATTTCTTGTTCAATCTTTGGTGGTTCAACTACAAGTCCATCCTAGTGCAACTTGGTGGGTAACACCTACCATTGTCACCTTAGTAAACACTCCCCTCATTTTAGTGAAGTATGGGTCCAACACAAGGGAGGTTTCCTTGATGACCTCAATGTTAATTTTAGAGCAACTATTAAATTTCTTTTCAATTTACTAGACAATAATAACATATGCAGGATCAYTGAGAGAAACACAATCACAAGATACACAACATTTATCCTGGGAAACCCTCATGGGGGAGAAAACCCAACAAAAACTTCTTTAATATAGATAGTGTTATCCCCCACTTTTAGGGATAACCAGGAGATCATGTCTCGAGGCCCACAGGTCCTACACATGGAGTACCGAGAGCGAGATTGACTTTAGCATGGCCCTAGAGGGCCCATCTTTTCTCCCTTTCAGCGCCTCTACCTTGCCATCAACAACAACATCCATCACCATCGGCTTGGTCTTGTGTCAGAGATGGTTCTTGCTCCATGAGGTAATGAGTTCGGGTATCATGGTATGTGTCACTCTGATCATCAAAACCTTTGAATATTTGCATTTAATTCCTTTTGTTTCTAACAAATGCTTGGATCTTATACTTGCTAACTTGACCATGTCTGGGGGGAATGACAGGATGCCCTAGTAAGCCTGTGTCCGTAGGTTTTGGTTTGCCACTAGGAGGATTTTTGAAAAGCCATCGTCTGCTCYCGGCATAGCACCACTTTTTCATCTTGCTTCCCGCTCATCTATCCCATTTACATTTGTCTAGGCACTAGGTTGACCTATCATTTGAGGATTRCACCTTACCTCGTGGGAAGAAGGGGCTAAAGGCCCAGAAGGTAAAAGCAAGCTAGCAAAAGATAAAAGCCTAAAAATAGAACCTCGAGATGCTTCGCCCAGGGATCCTCGAGAAAGCAGTAAAAGGCTTCTCAGCAAGAAACAAGAGGGACCCAATAAAAATAATAAAAAAAACAAGACCTAGTCAGAGGATAGGGGGTCTCATCACGAGCCAGCCTATTAGGTCCATGGGTACCTAACAGTATGACACTACTAGCAGCTGGTTACCATGCTAGAGTAGTGACTCTTGGTTGCATGACCAAGAGAAAGGGGGTCTCATCACGAGCTAGCCTTCTCATTTCTGTGAAAGTACTTGTGGGTAATGCTGCCACCACTAGTCACCACGCCTGGGCAGTGTTCCCTGATTAGCTTCTTGAAGAAAAAACAATGAGAACAAAGAATAAAAGGCATGAATCAGGCTTGGAAAGATTGCATCCAGGACGGGTGCAACTCGCCTTCTACAAAGGCACCCACAGGTAAAGCTTTGCATCCCCTGCTTCCACTGCATCCATTGTCAGGACATCCCTTATCCACATCACCCACTTACATGGCTTGGATGAAGTCTTTTCCGGGAACTTCCCTTTTCCTGTGAACACTAGCCCAATAGGACGCCCTGTCACTTTCTCCAAACTTGTATTGCAGGCTTGTATAATGTCTTTGAGCTTTTAACTGGGGTAATAGGGGTTTTATGCACATGTTTAATAATATTGATGATGAGATGTGATTGACATTGCTATGATCCCTGTGATTTATGAGCCCATGGAGGGCGTAGTTGTTGATGTGCAGGATCATGCCCGACGGACAGGTACCATGTTTGACAGGTATACATGGGGAGATGATCAGTTCGAGCCTCCATGGGGCTGAAGAGCCCACTAGATGGATGCTGAGACCCCACCAGGGGGCAGAGACAGGACAGAGGGGCTTGCACAGGAGAGAAGGAGGACGTCTTGCGGAGGCACCCCGACATTGCTTGACCTAGGGGGGTTGTGCCCTTTTCAGTGAAACGTTGGCCTTGGAAGGCCTAGGACTTCACCCTTCATGACCATGACATCACTTAGCAACATGGACGTTTTGGGAGACAGTTGGGGTAGTTTTGGCACGTGTGGCAGGTTGGAAAAGCCCAAGGAGGGCTAACGTTTTGCTCCAGGATGCTCCATTTGCCTTAGAAAGGGCTAACGTCACCCTAAAAGGGGCATGACATCTCTCTATTGCTTGATTAGGGTTTAATTTTAAGCATTTAATGTAAAACAATATGATTTTTAGTATTTTGGCGTTGTCGGCCTTTTTATGACCTAAAAGTGAAATTAGGTCATGGTACTGTATAAATTGAGGGATTTAACCTTCATTTTTTCATCATCTCTCACTCACTCATTAGTAAGGTCTGAAATTTGCGCTACACTTGGTGTTCTTGGCTGAAATTGTGAGGCGCACTTGTTGAAGGAAGGCATTTTTGGAATTCTGTTGGCATTTTTGGCATTTCTCTTGGTGGAAGGTGTTACAACCAGGGTTTGCTATGTTATTTCTTGGTGCAATGTAAGTAAATTTCTGCAAAACTTCTTAATTGAATGGTTGTATTGTTATTTCTTGCATCTATTGTTATGATTTGCTGAATAAACCCTAGGTGACAAGCACACATTGTAGGTCCTTGTCTCATGTCCCCGTCAAGATTTTGAGCCATTTGTTGAAGAGAGATAGAGCCTTGTCTTAGCAACACTCTTTTCTTCCTCTTCCATGCTAGCCGTTTTTCTTATTGAGCTAAGAAGGAGAAAATACGTCAAGGCCTATTTCCCTTACACCTTGTTGAGCCGATTTTCCCTAGGGTTTGCCTGGTAAAGCCTTGTTATAACAACACGTTACCTGCAAAGCCTCTTGTCTTAGCCTTATGCAATCTTTTGAGCTAGCTGATTTTCCATTTAAGCTAAGGAAGGAGGAGAGAGCATTGAGGCCTAGTTCCCCTACACCAAAGTGAGCCTCTCTCCCCTAGGGTTTCATCCTTGAGGCCTTGCCTTAGCAACACCTCAAGGTCTAACCCTCTTGTCCTTAGTCTTATTACTTTCACTTCATCCTTCAACTTTTGTGTCCTCTACTTTTGACTCCATTAACCCTAAAGGCACTAATCTAAAGACCTCCTTTGTCTTGAGTAACTTGATCACAACTTCAATCAAACACTTAAAGCAATTACTAATCTTTCTAACCCTAGCCTAAAGACTAACCCTACGAACTAATTGCTACCGCCATCTTTTGCTATAAACATCATTGTGTAGCTGTCGTTTTACTTTAAGCAATTGAATGGTTGTTTAAGGAATTATCTAAATGAAGTGTTAAATTGTTACATTGAATGCCACGTTTCTTTATCATTTATTGAAGAAGTGATATTGTACATCGTTGCTATTATATAAACATTGACTTCGTTAATATTTATTGTTCAATTGCTTATATATCAGATAGTCATTGATTATATGAAGTACTAACCAAGCGAGTAATCTTGCATATATATATATCTCTTGTTGCTTTGTCTCGGGCAGGTACATCTCTCTTTTTGGTTATACTTCTCTTTATTGGCTAGTTAGCTCGGTGGTGACTTGTGAGGGGGAATTTATTTTTTAGCCTTCAATCCTTTGCCTTCTCAAAACCCCAGGTCACCGGGGACATCTCCCCTGGGCCTTACCTCCCTAAACAGAAAGAACCTTCCTATCGAGGTGATAGTGGGTGGGATTGGTTTAGTTACACCAGTTTGTCTCTTCACATCTATCTTTTATCCTAACTACAAAATGCGCGATAACAGATAACCAATACAATGCCAAGATAATAAACCAAAACACTAGAGAATATCCAACACTGAGCAATGCGCTTCTCTCTTCCTTCTTCCGACAACTGGCAACTGTAGCTTCCTTCAAACTTGCACACTAGATGAGTGAGCTAAGTGAGTTAGCTAATGAGGTGCTAGCCTCTCTTATTTATATTGGCTGGTAGGCGCTAGGGAGGTGTCTCTTCACTGGGCAGGGCCGACCTCTTCAATTAGTGGCTAAAACCACTTTAATTAGGCCTGGGGGCTGACTTCTTAATTAGCATGATATAATAAGGGTTTGACCAATCCATAAAAGGGGATTTGGTCATTTACAAAGCCCGACATGATCAATCCACAAAAGGGGATTGATCTAATTAATAATAACTCAATAATAAATAGAATACTCTTTGCAGTTATTTCAACACTCAAGGGATCCTATAGCAGGATTAGCCAAACCTATGGCCCCCGTTCTTGGTCACCTCAAAGAATAGGCTAGGTCTAGGGAAACGTGAAAGGCTAGTAAGAGTTTGGACAAGATAATTTGTTTACATGTGTGAGATAAGTTCTCCAATGCATATAATAACAATTACCAAGTCTAACCAATGAATAACCACCTCTAGAACACTAGCTATCAAGTCAATGGGCTGTTGTAGTAAAATTTGCAGCAGTAAACAATGTTATACCAGCAAAGAATGTTTTGTAACAGCAACAAGAAATCAGCCCTAAAAAATAGTGATTCAAATCTTAGAATATAGCCCTTATTGAGTAGAATAAAATTTAATGGCTAGACAATGATTCTAAGCAACTTTAACCACAATATTAAGTATGTTATCAGCAATTTAACTAAGCCTTAGCGGCTGTAACTAACCTTTATAACAGCAGCAAACAAGAGAGCAAGTTTGCAAGTTGTTGACTTGGATTTAGCACAAGAATGTGATGAAGCATCCACCCAACAAGTTGTCTTTGAGAGAGAGTGAGTTTATTAGGGTTAGAAAATACTTATGAGTAAGAAGACTAGTGCTGTTTTCTTTTCTTTGTGCAAATGGAGTCAAAGCAAACTCTTGGAAGATTGCTAAAGGCAAGAGAGGAGGTTGAAGGACAACTCTTGGAGTTATACCATCATAAAACCAAGTCAAAACTTCTTGAAAACAAACCCTAGGGGTTATACCATCATAAACCCTAGGTGCCATTTTCTTCTCTAGCTTTAGCAACTAGGCCTTCATTGAACTAGGTCAAACCCTATAGGTTATATCATCATAAATCGTAGGTCTTGAACTAGCAAAGACAAGCCCTAGGGGGATAAACAATCTTAACCCCTAAACTAGGTCTTAAATGCTTCAACAAATTTAGATGAATGAAAATAGGGAGGGGGATAAATAATCTTAATCTCTCCTAGGGTTTCTAAGAAAATTTGAACTAGCATTCAAAGTAACATGCAACAATTAACCATCTAATAGAGCATCCACCAAAATATACCATGAACAAGCATTAAAACTTGAAGAAGATCACTTACTAGATCAAGCGCTATGCATGAGGAAACCCTAGCTCAAGATTCATTCAGAAAACAAGACAAAGCATCCAACAAGATCATCCTTCCAAAAGTGCGCACAAGAGCTCCATAGCGAAAATAGAGAGAGAGAAGACAAGTAGAAGTGATGAATCACAAGTGTAAGTTCTGATTTGATACAATGGAGCGCTAGCCTCTTTATACGAGGCAACCCTAGCGCATATGTCCACAATAAGCCCTGAAACAATAATAAATCCATGATACAAGTGAGATAGGTCTAGGTTGACCCCTCAAATAACATCAAACAATATAAAAACATGCCAATACACCAATGTATGCCCTCCAAAGTCACACGTGTGGGTGACGTCATGCTCTAAGAGGGTGAAAGAAGCCTCCAAAGGCCGTGTATCATCATCAAGTGGTGCAGGCAAGGTGGAAGGTGTCTCCTCATGAAGGGTTATGTCATATCATTAAGGACCCAAGCCATCAAATGGTGCCCTAATGGCAAGCAAGCCCCATCATCATCAAGCAACCCTAGCGCATGACATCATCATCAAGGAGCTCAACGTCCAGGGTGAAAAGGCTAGTGTCCAAGGTGGAAAGGGGTCTCGTCAACTCTACAAGGGCTGCCCAACCATCTCCAAGTGCAAGGTCCTTCATGCAAAGGCTAACAAGTCTCCAGGGTGCACTGTCTAGAGCTACATCACATGGTTCGGGTTCGACAACTATTATGTTCGATTCAAATTCGAATCTTTTGATAAGGTTTGGATGAGGTTTGCCATTAAGTTCGATTATATATATATATATATATATATATATATATATATATATATATATATTTATTTATGGCGGAGCAACTAGTCAGGGTTTCTCTCACAGTTTATGCTCCTTTAGATTTGACTTAGCTGCAGGGATAACTGCATACAATGCCCACAAGAGAATACAGGGGTTGCTTGCGAAAGTTCTTAGGAAGCAATGCTAATAATGTCAAGGACCATTTAAACACATTCTTGAAATTCGTGGACGATGTAGTAATGAAAATGTTCGTGCAGACCCTTGAGGGAGATGCATGAGCATGGTACAAAGCTCTTCAAGCAGGTTCCATCAATGGATGGGATTCTTTCCAAACGAAGTTCACTAAAAGATGCGCCGATAAACATGATAACTCTTACCTATTAAATGTTTTTTTTCTATCAAAAAACAGTAAAATGAAATGGTTTCTGAGTTTAACCCTAGATTTTCAAAGATTTATCATAGGATTCCTAATAGTGTTAGGCCTAACACTAAAATTGCATTACTATATTATTTCAAATCATTTGATGGATCCTTTGGTTTTTTGCTTAGAGAGAAGGAGCCTCGAAATTGAGATGCTGCTTTTGCTTCTGTAGTCAAGATAGACAGAAATATTTCGGCCGCTCAGAAAGTTTAATTACCACTTGCAAGACTCTTTGATCCACAAGCGAGGAAGGTCCAAGATTGTTGATCTGTTGAACGATTTGAGCAACAAGGTCGTAAAGATGGAGAAGAACATGCAGACCCAACAAAACATGCATGCAAACCGGAGACCTTTCCAACACAAAATGCCCTTCCAACATGCGAAGAAGACAGAGGAACAAAAGGTTCTAGTACTAATGACAAGTACCAACTTTGTGGACCACTTATCAACAAGTCAGTATTGCCGAGCTTGCGAGCTACTGCATAACGAAGACGGATGTGCTGTATTTGCACAAAACGCTTACATATATGCTCCTGTGCAAGGAGATGATTCATTTGGTCGGCATGATGATTGGGTTAACATGTAGTCAGAAAGGGAAGAAGTTGGCGCTTCTAAAGCTTTTCAAATCTCAAATGATAGGTAGGTAAGTGCCCAAAATTTCATGCATGTGAATTCTGGACAATTTGATGTGTATAATGTTGACATGCATGCAACCCCTGGAGCAAATGACTCTCAACCGCATTGAAAAGGCTAGATCTAAGGCTGCATGCATGGTGGCTGAAATTTCCAAGACATATGCAAGAAAAGGTAAAGCCCCAACAACACCAATGACAAAGAAGAATGCTTCGTAAATCTGAAACTTTAAGAGTACATAACAGCCAATTATACCAAGTTGTTCCACCCAAAAAAATGCAACAAGGAGGCTGATTTTACATGTTTAGTGATTTTCAAAGTCAAACACATGCAAAAAGGCCAAGACGTCTAGGGTTTTTATGGCTGGAAATTTAAATGCAAGCTACAAAAACTCAGATTTACCTTAAAACATAAAGTAAAATTTTATGATTTTATGATTGACTAGACAATAATAGACTAGTGCATGTTATCGCACAATCTGTACTTGTTCAAAGCCCTTGACAAGCAAGGGAGATTGGCATAACAAATAGGATATCCTATCACTGTCACCTCAATAGGAAATCCCCACTTTTTAAGGATGGATGAAAGTCCAACCCAAGGAAGGCATCCCTAGCGACCTAAAGGGCTGGGTAAGCTAAGGATAAGGATAAGAAGTACCCCCCTCTCACTGGTCACTAAAGTCAAAGATGTCACAAGGTTTGTGTCCAAGAAAGATGAAGCAAATGAAAGTAATGAAGTGTACCTGCCCGGAACAAGACAACAGAGCGTTTATATGGCAATTTCAAGTACAAATATGATAGTAAAGCTTCAAGAGACAGTAAAGCAAGTGAAAATATGCCAGCTGATAATAAATTGCAGCAATGAACATGTTACAACAACATTTAATAAAATGTAACAACTGCAACTGATACTCTTCAGAAGTGCTTGAAAAGACAATGAAAATATAACATTTATTATGTAGAATGATAACCAATTGTCGCAAACAATTTCTGAAGTGTTTAGCTAGCTTTAAAGTCAATTATGGAGAAAATTTGCTGCAGTTAGATGGCTGTAGCAAACATTTATAACAACAACAAGAAAGTTAGAGATCTAGGCTAAGTTAGTGTTAGAGTTAGTTAGCACAAGCTTGAGAGAGTAAAGTTGGAGTGTTTGATCATTCCTCCAACAAGAGAGAAGTGAGAACTAGTGCCTTCTAGGGCTTATGGAATCAATTATATCAGCACAATAACTTGGAGAAAATAAACAATGATTATACTTGTCTAAGAGATAACAAGGTGGAAGCTTGAGAAGTATCACCTTAAGTCCTCAAGCACCAAGCTTCTAAGAGAAGATTCAACTAGGATGTAGGCACTTCTAGACCCTAGCGATTTATCCTATCCTTAGACTTTTGAAATATATTTAATGCAATAAGAACTAGACAAAGTTTCGAAAGTGCTAGCACTTTAGGGCTCTAGAAGTTTGTCTAGACAAGATCTTCTTAGGCAAAACTAGCAAAATAAAGAGTAATAAAGAAGCACCTTATGTTTCTTACTCCTAGGGTTTTCAAGCAAGCAATTTCATAATCTTAAATATGAACAAGTAAACATACCATAAACATTTATCATGAAATGAAAATTGCAGATTTACTTACTTCACCAAGAATAATCAAGCATAAAAACCCTAGATTTTCCAAAATTCCACCAAGAAATGATCCAAAATGCATCCAAAATAGCCTCCAAGAAAATTGCCTGAGTAATTTCATCCAATAACCCTTAGAGGTGCAAATTTCAGTCCTCTCTCCAAGTGAGGAGAGTTATCATGAAAAATAAAAACTGCCAACCATATTTATATGGGAAATCTTGGCTTATTTAATCAACAATTGTGCCTTTTCACAGAACTAAGCCTACATGCCATTTTGCTCAATAAAATTAAAATTAAAATTAATTTTTAACAAAATAACCCTTCTAGGGTGACATTAGGCTTCCTCAAGGAGACATTGAGGTTGTTTGGTGGAACGTTGGGCCTCCAAAGGCCAGCCTCTATGCCACACGTGCCAATACTCTCATCAAGCATCTCCAAATATCAAACCCTAGCCCTAGGTGATGTCATGGGTCACTAGGGTGACGTCTAAGGCCTCCAAGGACTAACATCGAGGTGGGAGGAGCTAGTAACTCATCGTCCTGGCCTGCCAGAGTGCCTCCAAAGGAAACATTTTCTTCCTTCACTGTGCAAATTGGTCATCACGATCTTGCCCCAAGCATGGGGTCTCTGCATCCATACTTGGGCTTCAATCCCTCCTGAAGGTCTGAACTAATTATCTCCTCATGAATACCTGTCCATCGGGCAAGGTCTTGCAAAGACAAACAGGTACGCCCTCCAAGGGTCCATGAGTCACAAGTATCATAACAAGTAAGCCACATCTAATAATTAAACCACTTGAACGTGTGCATCAAACCCCCCTTTTCAAACTAAACAAATGCTCAAAGACATTATACAATTTGTCAAATTTAGGTGTGGGAGGGGTGTTGAGGCATCTTATTGGGTCAATCGTTCCCCAAGTCCAAGGTGTTTTCTGAGAGAAGCCCATCTAAGCCATGTGTGCATGTGAAATGGAGTGGGGTGAACTTCTGGGCATGGGGTTCATGACATACAAGGGTTTATATTGTCTCATTTATGGGTGCCTTTGTAGAGGATGAGTTGCCCTTTGTCCGCGATGCAACATTTTTCCAAGCCCATTTATTGCCATGAATTAATTAATCAAGGTTCAAGCGTTGGGTACTCCCTATGGTTAATCGATTAGCTTGGGGGGCAGTACCACAGAGTCACTTGAAGGGAGAGGTACACATAATTCCATGGGGGTATAGTCTAGCTTGTAACACACTTGTGTAGATCCCTCAACAAGTGGGACATCTATAAATGTGAAATTATGCTTTTGCAGGTCTTATGCTTTTAAGAGATAACAATTCATTGTTGCTCAAGACCTCTTGGGCGAGCATCTGAAAGGTTTTATGTTTGGCTTTTTTCTTTTGCCAACTACTTTTCCCTCTGGGCCTTTAGCCCCTTCTTCCCATGAAATGAGGTACAATCACTTCTTGGGTCAGTACACTCGAAAATCCAAAAAGATAAGGAGATAGAAGGAAAGAAGTATGGAAGGTGATAAGTATGATCGGGAATGGACGATGACTCTTCAAGGAACCCCCAGTAGCACCCTATTCTCGAGGGTGACCAACTTACTAGGTTAACATGACACCCACCAGGTTTAAATAAGGCAAAGAGTATAAATTCCAAGCAAACGTTCTGTAATCAAGAAAGATTCTTTGCAACATGTTCAAATGCTTCAAATATTAGAGTGACACTTACCATGATACCCTGACTCATTACCTCATGGAGCAACACCCATTTCCCTCATGGACCAGGCTAGTGTGGTGGATGCTGCATCTGCTGGTGATGTGTAGAATGCATTAATGAAAAGAAGGGGCCCTCTGGGGCTATGCTCTGTCTATCCGGCTTTCGACGCTCCATGTTTGCAACCTGTGGGCCTCGAGACATGATCTCCTTAGTTACCCCTAGGTTGGGGGTAATAGTGCCTACTATTTTTTTTTGGGCATACGGGGTCAAGTAAGGCTCCTCTTGAAAAAATGTAATTGAACATAGGGTGATAGTTAGGGTTGTCTGCTACATGTTGGAAATATTGTTGTCATTGATGTCAAAGACAAGGGTTTGGATTTTTGATGCTCGGTTTGGATACCCTATCTTTGAAGGCATTTTTACTCTGAAGACGTAGCTCAAATAGGAGCATAGGTTATATGGTTGGAAAACTTATTCCAAGACCTTTCCAACGATATATGGCATTCCCTCTAACTCCTTACGAATGAGGAGATATGAGTTTTTCTGTTAGACAACCCAGCCAAAAAGTTCAGATTGGCCCAACCAATCTTTATAGGTTGGCCCTAAAAGTAAACAAAAAAACATTATAAATACATGATAGATGTGCGCATTTGAAGAGTATCCGAGCAAGCAAATCAAGTCAGAGGTGCGCAAAAGAGATTTAAGGTGCACAAGATAAGCTGGAGAGTCTTCTTGGGGTCTAAAGGTGTGCAAGAGGAGTTTTCTTGGAGTTTTAAGGGTGTGCTATGAAAGACTAAGGTCTATGATGTTGCAAAGTGAGTTGTCGTGAGGTTGTGATGCTGCAATCTGGGATTATATTCTGGGAATGATGCTACGAGGTTTGCTAGGGTATGGAGGCTAAATATGACTAAGGTTTGAATCTATGTTTGGGGTATGAAGCAAAGAGAGGTGTTGGAGCATGAAATTTAAGGGTATGATGATGCTATGAAATACATGGAGTATAAAGCACGTAGGTGAATTCAGAAGTACTCTGTGTATGAAGATCTTGGGTTGGTGCCTATATAGGTCTTACTGGGTTGGTGCTTAGCTGAGGAGATTGGTGTCTCCAGTAGGTTTGTGCCTATGTAATATCTTGTTGAGTTGGTGCTCAACTAAGGAGATTGGTGTCTCTAGTAGGTTGGTGCCTACAAACATTTATAAAGATAAGTTTTTGTGGTTTTTTCCCGCAAGGGTTTCCAAGTTAAACTCAATGTATCGTGATTTGAGTTTACATGCATTTATTGTTGTAAAGTTAATCAATGATTGATGAATGCTCAATTAAAGTAAAAAGTTTCTTATATTGATTCATCCCCCCCTCTTAGTATAAGCATAAGTTCAACACTACAAACCCTAGCAAATCCTACTAGTGCCTTACAAGCTTCAAGACAATTGAAGGGAAAGATTCTCCACTAGCAATCCTCCAATGGATTTGAGAAGGGGCCTATCAAGAAGAGAGGAAGAGGGCACATCACCAACACTAGGGAAGTATACCATACTTGCAACAATTCACAAATAAAATCCAGAAAGATACCACTTACCCATCAAATCAATTCACCAAAACCATTGGTCCAAGAACATCCATCAATTTGTAAAGCGTCCACAAGACATCATTCCAAGAGAGCACTCTAGCTAGCCATCCATAGAAAATTTCATAAACTAGACAAATAGTTTCTTTCAAAAATTCGGCGATAATCTTCTCGTTTCAGATTTTAAAAGCACCATAATTGTGTCAATTTTTGCTCGAATTTCTATTATGACCACTTTTTGAATTCCCGCATTCATTCGACATCTAATGTTGTTGATCTGGTGGAATTCTGGGCATTCTGTCAAAAGATAACTGCTCCTGAAGTTGGCTGCCCTCAAAATATGTATTCCCTCATCTAGGGAGGTCGATCTCATAAAAATAATAGATGTCATCAAAATGTTCCATAGTTCCCTCACACATGTGAATCCAACAACTATGGAGGGTCATCCCCTCAAAATACTCCCAAAAGTATTCAAGATGTCCACATGTGTGAGGTAGATTGAAATATCCCAAATCTGAGGGATCTGGATATCTACCGCTGAACTAGTGTTCTGACTCTCGAATCTAATACTCTGGGGTTTCTGGATGCGTTTTAATTAATTGTTTAACATGCTTGGTGATTTTCGCATGTGTGTGTCATACAAATAAGTTTTGGACATATACATGAAGCATGTGAAGTAATGAACCAACACATTCTCAATAGCATGTATTATATGGAAAAAAGCAGGAAATACAACTAGAATGCGGAAAGTAGAGAAATAATCATCAGTTAGATCTCATGGATTGTCACTGGAATATAATGTGATAAATACAAAATACCCGTGAACAGAATATATGGATAGATCTGCACACGCATGGATAGATCGCCAAAATGCGGTTCCGGAAACTCACGACAACTGTTGCAAACGATGGAAAACTCGCCCTGGTAGCTATACTTGAAAAATTCGCCTAGAAACTATCCCAAATTGAGCGCCCTAGTCCCTATGCACCTCCTGATAACTATCGGACTGAGGATCTAACTCCCGAAGCTCCAGATGTCATCCCCTGGGGGGTTGCGCACCTCCTAGGCTTTGTGAGTGCGTCCTAGTGATTCCACTGACGAAATCCAATGATATTTGTCTCAAAATGTCCGCCTTGGCCTCCTCTGTAATGGGTTGGAAGGGTTTCCTCTGATATGATCTTGAAAGCCTCATGGAACCCCAAAGGTCCCTCCTCAAGAGTTGTGCACTTTTTGGCTGGCTGATGCGCCCTGGTAGATTCCACCGTCAAAATTTGATGATTGGTGGCTCAAAAGAAGCGCCCTAGTTGATCCTCAATTGGGTCGGAAGGAATCAGTGAGATAAGCCCTGGTCTCATGCAGCTACACAAAACTCTCTCTAACCTTTGCGCCCTCACTGATTGAGCTGTGCAATTACTGCAATAGATCTGAATACTCCTGAACTGGCATAGTGAAATACCTGGATGGTATCTCCGTTAGGCTAGGGTGTGTCTTCCAACACCTAAACCAATCTAGGTGGTGGTTTCCTCTAGAACCCCACAAAACAACAAAGAGTTCGATTTTCTCCTCTGGAACTCTTCTCAACATCAAATCCTAACATAATCAAGAATTAGGTCGAATTCCTCCTTTTATACCTTTCCCGTTCTAATTCTTCGTTGACATCACTTAAGCTAGGTGTTTTTCCTCCTAAGGTGAGTGATTAATTAGCTAAGTCTCCCCCTCAACACCTGTTTCTTCTATTTCTCCGTTGACTTTAGCTTAAGTGACTTTTCCTATGCCTTTTGGCTTAATTCATCGTTTAGCCACTTATTCACCTTTATTTCTCGTCTTGTTCCCTGTTTGTGCCTGACTATAGTTGACGGGAACAAATAGACTACTAAGTCACTCCCTGCTGGCCTACTCTTGGGAACGAGACATCACATAGATAAGGTCCAAAAGAAAGGATGTCTACTCCAATCAAGTTTTGACGTCTAAGTGAGAGGTCTCCAAGGTAAGAATATATCCTCATATAATGCAAGTACCTCCACAAATGATGGAATGGCCCTCTCCAAGTCAAAAGAAAGCCACACATGCTCAAATGGCTTGTAGGTATGTCCTCCAAAGGGGTCGACCCTCATATCAAGTGAAATATATCTCAAAAAGTGATGAAATAGAGGAACTTTCTAGGATCTTCAATGTGGCATGTCAAGAGGATGCCCATGCATGTAGAAATAGCGCAAAAGTGCCTTAGATGATGTGACTAGTGCCTTGGGATACATGTACTGTTGGACATTGGGTTCAGTGCTTCCTGCGAGTTTCGTGACATGGGTTAACCCCCTCTCGTGGATCCTAACTCTGATGATTGTGGCAGAGACTAATGCCTGCGAGTTTTAGTTTAACGACAATCGTAGTCCAACAAATGGTATTAGAGTGACAGGTCTTGAGTTCGAAACTCGCTTGACACGCGTTGGGGGGGAGATTGTTGGACATTGGGTTCGGCGTTTCCCGCGAGTTTCGCGACAGGGGTTAACCTCGTCTCGTGGATCGTAACTTTGAAGATTGTGGTAGAGATTAATTCCTGCGGGTTTTGGTCTAACGAAAATCGTAGTCCAACATCCACTGCATGAGCATCATCTCCAAGAGTCCAGGACCAAAGTGTGCCAAACACATAAGAGGGTGGGGGGGTCCATGCTCAGGCATAAGATAAGTGTGTTTCTATAGGTGTGACCAGGGTTACCGGAAGCTTCCCCCCCCTGCTTCCAAGCCCCGAAGCCCGATCCAGGCGGGTGCGTCCTGGAAGCTCCCTCTGAAGCGTGACTCAATTTTCGGAAGCACGATTCGGCCCCCAAAAACGCAATTCCTGCCAATTCGGAAGTGTCCCACTCTGAAGCGAGCTGCACGCACGCTTCCGGGGGAAATTCACACGCTTTCGTGGGGACCCGCATCTTCAAGCAAAAATTCTTTTTTTTTTTTAAATTTTTGGAGTTAGGGTGGACTTAGGGTGCGGCCTAGGTTAGGCTCAGGGTT